>JARJLG010000131.1:0-289068 GCA_029448575.1 Mycena maculata
CTCGGTATATAACAATTTAGACCGTTGAACCTGAGCAACCCTTTCAACGGTGAGCCGGGTGACCGGATTCTCCCCCTATCAAGTATTGCACGCTGCCGACCCAGTGTCACGCTCAAGGCTCAAGAACACCCAATGGACGCACAATGCGGATTGGAGGTGCTCGGTAAGAGTGAGGCTCGAAGAATGATGGAATAAAAGACTAAGGAATACAAGCGACTAGCTACACTACTTATACTGTTCGACTGTGGCTATGTAACTAGTGCTAATGATATATACAATAGGGCGTCCATGTGCAATAAGCACCATAATCATGTGTTCTGAGTAATAAACATGCCAGAACCATGTGTTCTGAGTAAGAAATATTATGAAGCCATGTGTTCTGAGTAATGCCCATGCATAACTCCACATGTCCTCAGCATGACACCTGTCAAGCTGTTCGATCACCAATCCGTCGTGCTTCATCGGCATGTTCCTGTTATATCCATGCAACATCCCCAGCCCTCTCGTCGACCTTCCGGTAGTTCCGGTAGGCTCCGAGGCTCCGGTATATTACTGGAGCCTCCGAACCATCCGGTATCATCGGGTTTTTATGCAATGAAGGATTACTGAGTGTTTCCCGTTTATCCGCCTTTCCGTCTTTCCGTCTTATTGTCATACGACTTCTCATCAGTCCTTCTGACTTGTCTTATTGTTAAGAACCACTCTCCTTCCTTATATGGAAAACAATTAGCTACTTTGTATAAATACGTCTTTAATATGTTCTGTACGTCAGATTGATAATTGACGTTGCTTGGCTCACTTCCCTTGCACTGAGTCGTCTCCGTACTCTCCAGTTCCCTCCGGTACTCTGACTTGTCTTCCTCTATCGGATACCTGCCGGTTAGGGTAGTCACTCACCCTTGACCCCCTGTGGTGTTGTGATCCTCCTTTGTATACGTTCCGGACCCTCTGGCCCTCCGACGCTCTGACATACCGGAGCCTCCAGTCCTTCGGCCTTTACTCTTCAGGTCCATCCCGGCTCAGTATATAACAGTTCCTGTGGGAACCCAATCCCTGGCTGTCCGATCACTGATGACTCAAGCATAGCCTTGGTGTTTAAATAGACGAGTGTTTGATTAGGCGCTTGGATAAGGTGTTGTTGCGATTAGATAGCGTCTAAATCGTGACATTACCCCCCTCCTAGGGTCGGCGTCCCGACGACCGTGGAATAATTAAATTTCGACTGAAGTACCGCGCAAGCATCCTTCGTTAGGGAACTTCTCCACAATTTTCTTCCGTCTTGTGATGGGGTCATATAAATAATGTGTCGGATAGTCAGCCGATTCCTGCTTCGGCTTATACCGCTTGATTAAATAATCCCAGTGCCCCAGCGGCAAGACCAGAATCCCATCGGTCTGCGGCTGTTCCCAGGCGATCAAACCCTCTGCGTCCTGCACGTCCTTGGGTGGCATCAAGCCTTGGCATCTGAGTTCGGTGGCTAGCGCCTTCTTCTCGTCATCGGACATCTCATCTACGATTTTGGCGAGCGTGACATTGGTGTTTAGGTTGTGCTTGACATTATATCTGTCCAAGAGCTCCTGTGTGTTCGCCAAGTTCCGTCGTGGCTCCCAATTCTGTTCTCCAATCGGGTATCCCTTCCACTTGATTAAATGCTGGTATCCTCGCCCACGTTTCCTGTGGTTGAGGATCTCCTCCACTTCGTACTCCTTTTCTCCCTGCATGATCTGCAGTCCCGGCTGCTTCTCCTTTCGTCCCTCAAGCGGCTCCACGTAAGGCATGAGAAGTGCCTCGTTGAAGACCGGATATGTCTGGTCCGTCTCCGGCAGTCTCAGCTTCCACGCCGAAGCCCCGGCCTTCTCCAGGATCTCGTAAGGCCCTAGCCTGAGATCGTCTATTTTCTTGGTCGGTCAGTCCGTCTCGATATTGGTCCCCTCGACCCAGGCCTTGTCTCCGACTTTAAATACAGGCGGCTCGCGCCTATGTGCATCATAATACTTCTTCATCTTTTTCTGGGTTTTCTCAAGAGCGACCAATGCTTCATCATGGATCCTCTTCATTTTCTGTGCGAAGTCGTTCGCGGCTTCATTGCGCGACTCGACTGAGTTCTCTATCCCCTTCCAGGGGTGGTATCCCGTGTTCGTATAAAAAGGCGACATGCTCGTCGACGAGCTTGTTTTATCGTTGTGAGTGAACTCGGCCAATGCGAGCCACTCGGCCCAGTCAGACTGCCGGTGGTTGATGAAGATCCTGAGATATTTTTCAATCTCCTGATTCATCCATTCCATTTGTCCGTCTGTCGCCGGATGATAGGCTGTGCTTGGGTTCATCTCTATGCCAAGGAGCCGATTAAGCTCCCTCATGAACCCGGATAAATATCGAGTGTCTCGATCTGATATAATTTTATGGGGAATGCCGTGATATCTAATCATGCAATCCCAGGTAAGTCGGGCAACACATTCGTTGCCTCGCAATGGAGCATCTTTGTGTAAGTGTCGACCCAGACTTGGATGGTGTTAAAGCTGTTGCTGACCAGCAGCAGACCGATAAGATCCATGGATATAATCTGCCAAGGCCCCTCGGCGATCTTGTGCGGGTTAAGCTTTCCCTGCTTGTACCGGTGCACTCGAGTCCTTTGGCAAGCCTCGCAGGCTTTTATATATTCGGCGACCTGGTTTCCCAGCCTCGGCCACCAATAATTACGCTCCACCATTTCCTGCGTGCGGTTCTCTCCAGGATGGCCAAGCATGGGCAAGTCGTGATGAAGTCCGATAATCTTATCGCGCAACTCCTGATTCCGGGGTACATATATAAGTCCGTTGTGATATATAATATTGTCCTTCTTTTCCCAGGCTGGTAGCTTTTCGAGCGCCAGCTTAACACTCTTATCGATCTTCTTCTCCTTGATTATCTCTTCCAAGATCCCTGCCTCTGGCCCTTCCAGCACTATGTCCTGTGCTCGGAAATACTCTGGCTTCAGCAGAACGACATTGTTGTTGTCGTCATTCCCTTGGTTGTGATCCGATCTCCGAGATAAGAGATCTGCCTTCTTGTTCAACGCTCCGGGCCGGTGGTGCAACGTGAAATCGAACTCCGCCAGTTCCTGAATCCACCGGGCCTGTCTGTGATTAACCTTCTGAGGCTTCTTGAAATATTCGAGATTTTGATGACCAGTAAAGATCTCAAATGTTTGGCTTGCGCCCATCAACAACTCTCGCCACTCGTCCAGTGCGGTCATGATCGCGAGCATCTCTTTGTCATAGATCTCGTAGTTCCGCTCAGTCTCATTAAGTCCATGAGACATGAAAGCAACAGGGCACCATTTGCCCTCCTGCTCCTGTGCGAGCTCCGCTCCTATAGCTCCATCTGAGGCTTCAGCTTCAACTCAGAATTTCCCGTGATCCGTGGGAAGCGCCAGTACGGCGTCTTCAGCGATGTGATCCTTGAGCCTTTGGAACACCTTCCTCTGCTCCTCTCACCAACTCCAGCCTTCCTTTCCAGTCAACCTCGTCATCGGCTTCGCTATCTCCGTATATCCTCGGATGAAGCGGCGATAGAAGTTTGTGAAACCCAAGAACACCTGTGTCTGCTTAAGGTTTTTGGTTCCGGCCACTCCATCACACCCTTGATCTTCACCAGGTCCATCTTCATCGAGTTGTAGGAAATGACGACTCCTAGATACTCGATTTCCGTCTTCTCAAAGTCGCACTTCTCTGGTTTGAGAAAGAGCTTGTTGTCTTGCAGGATTTTAAGTACCCGCTTTGTCAGTGCTCTGTGCTCCTCCAAGTTGTCAGTGAAGATAAGGATATTGTCCAGGTAGACTATGACCTTTCCCTTGTTTATGAGCTCTCACAGTATATCGTTCATCATCGTCTGGAACGTTGCAGGGGAATCCGTCAGGCCGAAGAACATCACAAGCGGCTCGAACAGCCCTCGGTTCGTCCTGAACACCGCTTTCCACTCATCTCCCTCCCTGATCCGCATATTGTTGGACCCCCATCGGATATTCAACTTCGTGAAGTACTTGGCGCCATGGAGCTTATTTACAAGCTCCGAGATTAGTGGAAGTGGATAACAATTTTTAATTGTCATCTTGTTGAGCTTCCGGTAATCCTGGACTGGTCGTAGGCTGCCATCTTTTTTCTTCACGAAGAAGAACACTGAAGCCATCGGCAACTTTGAGGGTCGGATCCTCCCACTCTTCAGATTCTCCTCCAGGAACTTGTTCAACTTCCCCTGCTCCATGACCGAGAGCGGATAGATCTTGCAATCTACAGCCTTTGATCCTGGCTTAAGCTCGATTGCGTGATCCCATGGCCTTTTCTCAGGCATGGCGTCAAACGATTCCTTTGCGAACACCTTCACGAACTCGTGGTACTCCTCCGGGACCTTCCCTTCGGTCATGTGCTCCTTCCCACGATTCGCTTCCTCTGCCATCTGCTGCGCCTGTGATCCTTGTGCATGCAGATCGATCTGTTCTGCAAAGTCGACTAATAGGATCGACTCGCCATCTTCCAACTTCTCTTCCTCCGCAGACAATCCATTCCGGTACTCCGTGCTGTGCATGTTGCAGTCGGGCGGGCAGCGGCTGAACACGATCTTTTGTGATCGCCAGTCCACCTCGGGGTTATGCTTGAACAACCAATCGTACCCAATGAACACGCAAGCCTTGCCTAGTCCTGTGACCAAGAACCGTTGGCGCTCAACGTGGGGTCCGACCGAAAGCATCAACTCAACGTAGTGAGTGATCTTTCCCTGAGAGTTCTCCATTCCGTCTGCGTTGCGGGCGATGATGTGCATGTCAAGCTCATGGAGCTCGAAGCCTTCTGCCTTGGCATAATCTCGATCGATGCACGTGGTAGTGCAACCGTTATCGAGAAGAGCTTTGACAGTGCACGTCTTCCTGGTGTCCAACGCAGTCAACGTAACGGGAATGAGCATCTCATGATGCCGCCTCTGCTTCTGGAGTTCCTTCATCTCCTTGGCAAGCCGATCCTCAGGCTGTGCCAGCTTCTGCGCCGCCTGTGTCTTCTTCTGACTCAGCGTCACGCGTGTTTTCTTTTGTTTGGATGCTTCCTCCCGATCCTGGGATTGAGCCCTCACGGCATCACCGTCCTTTTTCGTCTCACTATTTTTCGCACTGGTTTGGGTTCCAGGGGCCTTTTTGAATGCACTCCATCTCTTATTTACTTCGTTCATCTTCCGATTGCGAATATTACGTTTCCAATTCTGATTCTCCAAGATACATATTTTTTGTTTGTTTTCTACACTAGCTACTAGGAAATCGTTTATGCTCTTTTGTAGACTAGTATTTTCTGGGGTATAAATATCATATGCCAGATCTGTGACTACATTGCTAATATTAATGTCTTTGAGATGTGCATAAAAGTTCGTGACAGGGGGCGCTGCTTTGGCCGCAGAGCCCAAGTTGTAAGATTTAGCCTTTTTTCCCTGGCTGTAGCCAGAAACATAAATTGCCTTCCGGCACGGCTACAGCCAGGCCCCTGGCTACAACCAGGAGAAAGGCTTCCTATTCATATTTCAATGAAAAGGAAAAATAAATGTGCTCAGCAGGGATTGAACACACAGCAACCAAGAGTACATGTCATAATCCATAATCAAGGAAAGACAATGCATACTAACCATTCCACTAAACAGCTGCTAGAACAGATCCTTTGATCCTGGCTAGGGTAAGGTACCCTTACCCTACCCAGGACTGCTAATACCCAGACCTAGGGCAGGCAAGCTGCCCTAGGTCTTCGAAATTGTTTGTTAATGCTTATTATGTGTTTTGGATGTCTTTCTAACCCTAACCCTAACCACCCTAACCACCTAACCATCATAATATACCTGGGAGCTAACCTCTAACCAACCCTAACCCTAACCTCTAACCTCTAACCTCTAACCACCAACTCTAATCGGCCCTTAAGGCAGGGCCAGATAGATAGAAACATATTTATTAAACGTTAGGCTACATGGTATATGCACATCAAATTTCAGGTTATATCACTTCTCTCTGGCTTAGTTGGTTAATACTCTTCTATGTGCATCTGATTATGTAACTAGCTGCACCAGTGTTTTGGTTCGATTCCTAGTGCAGTCATTTATTTAGTTTCTTTTATGTATTTGCCTCTAGCCAGGGGCCTGGCTGTAGCCGTGCAGGAATAGGTTCGGATCCAAGCCCCTTCGAGATCACATGTTATTCACGTGCAAGCAGGGAATGCTGAGAAGGGGCTTGATCCAAGATGTAAAAATAGTGGCACTCGTTCTGCGCGTCCTCCCGTGTCGAGGACCGTGTCAATCGATTTGGACTTTTGATGTAAATTGTTCACAAGAATCCCCCGGATAACCTGCCCTACTCAGATTTCCATTCCGGATCCAAGTGACGCCGGAACATCTTCGTCAATGGTCACATCTTGAGGCGAGTACACGAAACCAAAACTACTCGTAGAATGTTTTTACAGGCCTTGGAGTGATTCTGAGTAGACAGAAGTCGAGCCCACATGCCCCTCGGCATCTCAGTGCTTTAGTCTACATAACTATGTGCAGAAATGGAGTCGTCCCATGAAGGCGGAGAATGTCCCGATTTGGGGAAATTTTGTTGCTTAGTCAGACACGCGACGCGTCTCCGCTACCACCTTCCTCCTTCGTCCTGAGCCCATACAGACACCAAGTGGCTCTAGGATGTCCACAATGCCCACCCCGACCCCTCGCTCGCCTCAGACCCCCCGCCGCCACCCATTCTCCCCCATTGCACCACGCACACCCGGAACTCCTCGCCGGCACCTCCCTCCGCGCGCCAATCGTCTTCAGGGCATTAAACCGTGGCCACACACAGTCGATGCGACACGGCGCATGGTCATGCTGAAACTGAAGCTGTCTTACGTGCCTGACGACTGGCAAATTCACCTTATTATACGTATCCTCCGCGGCTTCGACTCCATACTGCTGAGATTTGCGTTGGAAGATGTTGATATTGTCGAAGATGGTGAAGAAGACCTGGCCACTCGTCATGAGTTCCACTGCAAGTCGGATGGCATCGTCAGATATGATAACCTTGAGCCGTTCGATGGTCCAAATCGAAACAGAGACTCCCGCGTTGCTCAGCATGAGAATAACACGAGAACCTGTCCCCGATATTTCGAAGAAAAGACCGAGAAGAAGGGGCAAGAGGTTGGTAGCGCGGTTCCGGACAAATGCCAACATGCATATGGTCAACAGAATGGCCTGAATCAGCTAGTTAGTTCTCGTAGGACGTGGAGCTTGCAAAGGACGTACAAAAACCGGATTGCGTGAAAAGCCTGGATAATCCTTTGACCAACTACGTTGAGATGCCGCATCGGGATCAGCGTCACCGGAATTGACGTCCACATCATTCGGATCGTCGTCCCAGTCCGGCTCTGCTGGACTTGTTTCTGCCATCGGGTCGTCTGTGTTTGCTTTCCGCTGAGTTCTCGACCGATTGGGAGACGCGCAGAACGTGTCGAGGATCCCCCAAGTAAAGGGGGCGAGTCCTTGGATTGTCTCCACGAGTCTCGTTGGGTTGAGCAAGCCGCGAAGCTCCGCGATGGTCAGGGTACTGAGACGGATGCGGAGGAGGGGGCTGGAGATGACACGGTCGCTGTCCTGCAGGGCCAGCTCATGTGCGCAGGGAATTGACATTTCCCTGATGTGTGCTTGCGCCTTGGGCCAACGCTGTTTGTCGCGCCAGAGGCTGAACAACATGGCAGGTGCAAACCGTTCCTCTGGTGTGCTGTGTGTTGCATAGAAGCCCATAAAATGTGAGGCACGTTTTTTAACAAGTGGTATTTCAGTTGTAAACAACCAGTACATGAGCCGCCGGGTGGTGATAGACAGATACACGAGGAGAGAGAAAACTAAATGCAGCCGGGCTTCCACGGAGAGACCATGCAAGTGTTGTGGGGGGAATAGGGCCTCCCAGTAGGCCTCGTCATACTGTAGAGTCGCCAGGGTGGACGTGTTGATCTACCGGTGAAGTCCTGTGGGCGGAAAACTGACGCAGGATGCGAGACAACGATTTGCGGAGCAAGACTGTCACGCTTAGTCATTAATTGGGCGCGTCAAGTCACATTTCCTGATTCGGACGCAAACCTCAGGAGAGTTTCTTTGGACGACGGGGGCGGTTCTTGGCTTTATTTTTGCTGGGAGACCTTCTTAGAATGATGCTGGGGTCCGATAGAGCCCACAACATTAAGTAATTTTGGTAATAAATGAGCTGATTTGACCGGATTTCTGATGGCAAGTTGTTCATCAAGCGAACAATGTACAGGAACATGTCGGTCAGAATCAATATATCTGAGTCGGCAGGTACATGTGGTATCATCGAGGGAAGACATTTTCACTTTACCGCGAGGGAATCTGTGAAGAAATGACATTGGAAATGTCTCAGAACAGGTGCCACTTTTTTCACAGTTTGGCCCAAGCCTCTCTCTGAGAATACCGGCTCGCCGGCTCCGAGAGGCTTGATCCGAACCTAGTGCAGGAAGGCAATTTATGTTTCTGGCTGTGTCCAGGGCAGGAAGCCTTCCTGCTACAACCAGGGGTGGGCCGCAAGCGGGGGCCACTTTAAAAACCCTTCTCGCGAAGGACGGCTGCGAGAGCCTGCAGGTCGTCCTGTGAATAGTCCTCAGTCTTGATTGACCGGATACTAAACTTCCGCTTGGGAGGCTCTGGGCACTCCCACTTCATGTGGCCCTCCTTGCCACAGTTATAGCATACAAAAGGGCGGGCAGTCTGCCTGGCCCTGTCCACGTCCATCGGGGCGGTCTCCCCTGGCCCGATCTTCTTCGCGAGGTTGGGCACCGGCCCGAACCCTGGTGATGACTTGGCAGCCGGCACTTGTGCACGCGCCGGGGTCCAGAACATCCGGCTCTGTTGAGCCTCTCGGAGCTTCTTCCACTCCATCACGCCGCTGATAGCTGTCAGCCGGCGTTTCAAGCCCCGATAATCCTCTGGGACTTCCACCCCTCCAGCATACAGCTGGTTTTGAACGTCCTCGTTCACAAGGTTCTTGATGGTTTCCACAAGAAAGGTATTGTGGGGGGTGTCCTTGTCATTCGGGGCGTACCCCGCTTCCTCGGCGTTCAACTCGAACGCCTGGATGAAGTCGGCCAGGGGAGTCTTTCCCTTGCCGAGTTGTCGTAAGGTGCATGTGCACTGTCTGCTTGACATTCTTGTCCTGGAATGTCCCTTCCAACTCCGAGATCAAGTCATTGATGTGGTAGAGGCTGTCAAGCCCCTCACGTAATGTACGCTTTCCCCAGTTATGTACCCAGTTTGAGGCTGGGCACGAGGTACCATCGGTTCGACCCAGTAAGGAAAGGGTGAACACAATTTTCTTCTTTTCAAAGTCAAACTCCGAGTTGTACGCCCATAGGTAATTAAGGAGGGCGTCGAGGAAGGTTTCCCACTTGCTCTTGTCAGAGCTGTCGAAAGTGGGAGGGAGACGGGCGAGGGTGATCCGAGAGGACTTAGTCTCTCTCGGGGTGGGGTCAAGGTCCATAGCGGGCATGTAAGAGGTGGTGCCCTGATTCTGGTCTTCGTCAGCCATTGGTAAGATGAGTGACAGGCGAGGTGGTTGGTAAGGTAGTTGGGCGAGGGCGGCGTAAAGTCGATCGAACAGGGTGAAGGTAGGAAGTTCGGTGGAATGGTCAACAGGGATGAGGTTCCCGAAGAGGAGGTGGATGGGGCGCGGAAGGTCACTGTGTTGGTACAAATCCGCACTCAGTGGTTGGTGGAATTGCAACGGTCTCTTGCGACAGAACTACCCCGGGTCTTCTACAACACCCCCGGCGATAGCGAGGCAGTCTTCCCCAAAGGTCCGGCTGGCACTCCTATGACTGCTATGTGGCTTGGGACGGACTCAACATTTCCCGTGGCCTAGCGTCTGTCTGTTCGGTAAACCGAAAACAACTGGTGCTGCACTTGTTTAGACTCGCTGTGGACGAGGTAGGGAGTCGGCGGGTGGGGAATAGGGAGAATGGAACTTCAAATACGAGAAGCCAAGTAGAGGGTAAGAAACCAAGTAGTGGATAGAGGGATGGGGGGGAAAGGGAAAGGAGGTCGAAGGGTAGGGGCAGTACGAAGGTATGAGTAGTCTTTTATTATGTCACGCTCAAGGCTCAAGAACACCCAATGGACGCACAATGCGGATTGGAGGTGCTCGGTAAGAGCGAGGCTCGAAGAATGATGGAATAAAAGACTAAGGAATACAAGCGACTAGCTACACTACTTATACTGTTCAACTGTGGCTATGTAACTAGTGCTAATGATATATATACAATAGGGCGTCCATGTGCAATAAGCACCATAACCATGTGTTCTGAGTAATAAACATGCCAGAACCATGTGTTCTGAGTAAGAAATGTCCTGAAGCCATGTGTTCTGAGTAATGCCCATGCATACTCCACATGTCTGCAGCATGACACCTGTCAGCTGTTCGATCACCAATCTGTCGTGCTTCATCAGCATGTTCCTGTGGGAACCCGATCCCTGGCTGTCCGATCACTGATGACTCAAGCATAGCCTTGGTGTTTAAATAGACGAGCATTTAATTAGGCGCTTAGATAAGGTGTTGTTGCGATTAGATAGCGTCTAAATTGTGACACCCAGTCTTACCTTTTGACCTGACAGAAGCGACATTCTTGGTAGACAGGTTCTGCTCAGGAATGAGCACCTCAGAGCTACTGACCTTGAGGATCCGGCAATTGTCAAAACACGATCACAATGTCAGGAGGGGGTCCAGAACACTTAAGAAGGCACGATTTAGGTCAAAAGAGCAATTTGAGCGATGATTCCTGAAGAAGCTGCACCAGGAATAATACAAGCCTGGAGAGTTGGTTCTGGTAAGAAACATAGGAATCGAAACGGAAGTCAGAACACAGAAGAAAACTACTGACCGATATTTTATCGGGGGGGGGAGGGGAGAGGGGGGGGGGGGGGGTGTATGTTTTGAGGGAGCTGGATGGCTCGACCTTCCGCCACACACAACCCAACCGCCGTGTTTCGACTCTTACCATATATAACCCAGAATCACTGGTTTATGTGGCATGGGTGGGAAACTGAAGACGGCAAAGAAACTGATTCGGATGAAGAAGGTGATGGGTTATTTGAGTCAACAAAGGAGGACTAAATTAGACACCAATAAACTCGGAGGACCAGGGACAACAAAGAATGGAGGCGAGCAAACAGGCTTCAATTCTGATGAACCAATACTGGCGCCACTGTGCACATCTAAGCAGTACAAAGTTTTCTTTTTTTTTCTGTCTCCCCCCCAGAACCGACGTCCTTTGAATCTCTTCGCCGCTATGATCATTACCACTCAAGAGCTCCCTGCCCTCACTATTCGGCACCCCTACTCATCTGACTACCTTCCTACCCCAACGTCTAGCCGTCATTACGTCGAACTTCCTATCACGTCTATGCCACCCTCCAAAACTGAAGTAGGTTCCATTATGCTTGTTACAGTCATTACCACCATGAACCTCATGACCACTGTAATGACAGGATAAACACACCAGTGAGCTGGGGCAGGATGACCAGTGATTCACCAACACTCCCTTTCCATACCAATTCCCTCCCTCTTCGGTTCATAGCATGGGTGTACAGGTGGGCACTGTGATTCAGACTGTGGTGCTACTGCTGGCAAGTCGGTTTGTTGCTTGGCAGACTCAACAGTTTGTCCTCTAGGGGGAAATTTGTGTGTCTGAAGTCTCTCAATGGCAGCAGAATTTATGTTTTATAAATGTGGTGGTGTACAAGCTACTCCGTCTCGCGACGGAGGAATCCTAAGGTCGCTGATTCCTTCCCTGTGGGAGAGAAAAGCCTTCCAGTAACACTGCTTTTCTGTTCTACACTCGAGAATGAGAGAGGTCAGCCCCGATGCGATGTGGAGGGAAGCACTGGCGCTAGTCTAGGGTATGTCAGTCCTGTTTTAAGTCTCCGCCGTTGTAATTCCCAATTTCGGAGTGTTACCAAACACAAATGTAGGGTGGGTCTGTTGCGATTTTTGCTATTCTGCACAATCCCTCTCTGCTTCATTCCTTTCTTCTGCCTCTATGGAGAATTCCCTTTTTCCATCAAGGAGTCCGCTCCTTTGAAAGTGTCTGGAATGGTGTGTCATCGTTCTCCTGCTCTACTGTAGGACCAGGTGTCCTGACAGGGTTTTAACGACAACACACAAATACGACAGAGTCATCTGCGGCGTCGTTCATAGTGGGAGTTCTGCTCCGCTTGGGCCTATGCGGCGATGGAGGAGGTGAATATTAAATAAGGGTGGGGTATAAGTGTCTCCGCTGCGAGGAAACGGCAGCGGAGTGAGGCGGAAGGGAAGAAAAGGTGTTCCCTTCGGTCTCGGTGACCTTGGGTTCTTTGTGTTGACTGTTCCCTTCCGTTCTAGAGCAGTTTTAAATGCCTAGATTGCAAGGGGAGAGCTAGATACTGTTACTACAAATCTACTTTTTATTTATACCCCAGCGGAGCCCAGTGCACTGCCTTCCCATGAGTAATGATGAGCCTCCGCTGACTCCATTGTGCATGAAACAGTTTGGCGGAGCTGACTCTCTGGTTTCCAGCGGGCCCTGTGGAGGTAGTTTGACACAGCGTACCTGCATCATACTTCTGCCAGCAGAATTCCCTCTTTTTTCATGGCGGAACACGAGCCCTCCATGGATTCGGACTCTCCTCGATGTTAACCTACGGTTATCAACCTGTTTAGGATATTGTGGTTCAACCATCAGTTATTTCTTCCCATTCAGGCAATTTCCGCTTAGCGGAATCGCCTTCCGATGGTCCTGCATTCTTCAATGGTGCTGGGTTCAAGATTCTGCCGCCGTAAATCCTGTCGGTCATTCGTTATTACTGGACAGGATTCTGCCATGTGTTCCCTCGAGGTGGAATTGATCCATGTGTGCGTGTTTTTAGTCAAAGGGGATTTATAAATTGAGGATTCCATCTCTGTATTGGTTCCGTAGTGTAAGGGTTAACACGCCGCGAATGCCTTTTGAGACCAAGGATTTTCAGCGGGTTCAATTCCTGGTGGGGCCGTCTGTCTTGAACAATTCGGTTTTTATTTTTCCTTCCAACACGACTCGTTTCCCACTGCAATCCTGGTGGTTGTTTCTTGTTCAGTGTCGACGGGAGGACCTTTCAAGTGGTGGGATGGGTTTTCCAAGCCGTGGAAGCTGTTCCATAAGAGGCAGAAGTCGACGGAACATATTCTTTGAGCGGCGGAAGGGCTGAATTGGTGACCTAACAGTGTTTCCATACTTTTATCATCGACGGAATGTGTTCTCCAAGCAACCTTTGTGCCCATTGGCGCCGTAGCATAGGTGTTGCATCACAGATTACTTCATTCACAGCAGATTGTTATCGTGGATGACCCGGGTTCGACTCCCGGCCGTGCCATCCGTTTTTTAATGTTCTGAGTATTCTCGTTGGGAATATCGTCCTTCTCCGCTAGTTGTTTCCGTTGTTGTGAGGAATATTACAAGTTTCTGGAGTCAGCGCGTGGAGCCAGCTCACAGTGCATTCCCCCTTTCAGCCTCAGCTCCCCAATCCCCAAGAAATTTGCACCAGCAGATCCCTGAAGCCGGACAACCCTGTTCACAATCTCTCATATCATTCAGGACCCCTGCTTCGCCATCCACACATCCTGCCGCTGTGGCCCCTCCCGTCAATTACAAGTATCTTGGCATAAACTGCCCAGAGTTCTGCAGCAAAGCAGAGCAGGAAGCGTGGATCAACTGCGCCATCGACGAATTCACCCATGTCTACCAGAAGTGGCAGCCTAAGCGTGGCAAAGCAGTGATGTACATTGGACTCACCCCGACCAGAAAAGTTCACCACACGCTCACAAAGCCCGATGAGTCCCTGGCTCCCAGCCACATTGTTCATTGCTATGGTGAACTCTTGGGCGACTGGAGGGTGACCCACCACTATTTCGTCCGCAAACAGCAAGTGTACAATATGTGGCGAGATGATGACCACCGCCAGACAACCCATGTGGAGGTACTTTGTTCGAAGCTAGAGATGAGGTGGGAGGATAAAGCCAGTGTAACGATGTGGGGGATTGTTAAAAGGTGCTCCTTCCGTCCCGCTGACCTCAGGGACATACAGAAGAAGGACGAGGTTGACTATGAGCTGTCATTCTAAGAAGGGGCTTCTAACACAACGCTAACATGTAAACACTGATGCTTCTATGTAAATTGCCTTCCCGAATTTGTTGCTCATTGGGATTAGTGACTGAGGACAGTCAAAATTTAAAACCGTCGGCCGTGGATGTCAAGGATGAATTAAGTTTGCCTTGAATCCCAGCAGAGGGGAGAAATTCGGGAACATGGAAAATTACGGAAGGAGGGATGCAGCCAGAGGCCAGGGAAAGCCAGAAGGAAAGGAGTCATACACAACGAGTCATTAGTAGGAACCGGAAATGGAGTCAGGAAGTTGCGGAGCCTGAAGAGAAACTGAGTCAGAATGAGTCATAACTGAAATGTATATAAGGCAGAGAGAAGAGCTGGTCAAATCTCTCCTGACCACCCACCTTTTTGTAGTAGCTAGTTCTCAATATTAACGTTTCAAGAATATTTTTTTGTGTTCTTGAATTCCTGAGTCTTTTCAGAGCGCTATACGAAGTTGTCCGTCCTTCTGTAACAGACCTACTGCAGAATTCTGCTGCAGTCACCGCAGAGGCCGCTGAAACGGTTGCTCAGGTTCAACGGTCAGAATAATGCAACTGCCAAAATCCCCCCTATCGAACGACTGAGTTACACCTAACTCACAAAGTGAGATTAAGCACGACTAAATCGACGGTAGACAGACTCCAACACCACACACTCTTTTGACGACCAAGATACACTGACGAGATTTGGGTCTTTTTGGACACAAGTGTAGGTCCAAGGAAACCACAAGTAAACATATTTGTCATGAAAGTATTCAATTCCCGTTCCTCCAAGGATGGCTAAGTCTCAACTAGCTTTCTCGAAGTGGTGTTCAAGACACAACCTGAATTTATTGGTTGGTTCCCAACGTGGATTTAAGTATCCCAACTATGCAAAGATAACGGCTGTGAACCAGCTTGGTTTTGTGGGCTGTTTAGACCCGGTTTTGTTGGCTCGCGCCTTATTCCGACAATGACTGGCTCGCGCCTCAAACTTGCTGGCTCGCGCCCCGTAACAATGGCTCACGCCTCAGACTATGGCTCGCACCCCGTAACTATGGCTCACGCCCTGTAACTATGGCTCGCACCTCAAACAAAGTCTTATTCCGAAACCGCACTTAAATTCCAAGGCTATTTGACAGCCAAAGATTCAAGCCCAAACGTCGACTTTGTGCGCAAGGGCTTTATTGCTCCTCACTCTCCGGGTCTAGTTCAGTGCCGTCCTCCCTGGTTCTGCCCTCCTTATATACTGTACAGAAACTGTTACATATGCGTGATTACTAGGCTTCGGGTATTCTACTTAATTAATTAGCCTGTGATTGGTATCAGCTGTGCGCGCCCTGGTGTTCCTAGCCTCCTAAATGTTTGTATAATGACTCCTTCAACCCCTCATGGATTAGGGGTTTATAGGTTCAAATATCCCCTGAATAGGGTAATTGGCCCATATCTTCTTCTATGGTCTGTTCCCCAACTTCTGGTATTGCTAGTTGGATAATATAGGTTGTTCCCTTTCCAACGATACCCCAGATGTCCTTAATTGACATCCAGGAATACACAGTATATGCCTAATCCTGGTCGGCAGTTTATCCGGTGATCGACAACCCTTTGTCGATCAGGGGATTATATGTTCCACTATTCCCCTAAACAGGGTAATTGGCCCATATCTTCCTCTGTTGTGTGTGTCCCGACTTCTACTATCGCTAGTTGGATAGTATAGGTTATTCCCTTTCCAACGATACCCCAGATGTCCTTAATCGACATCCAGGAACACATAGTACGTGCTTAGTCCCAGTCTGCGGCTTATCAGGTGATCATGTCATCACGGACCTGGTGTTTAAAATAGCAATATTGAGTCTAGGCCTTGATCCTGTGACTTGTCGCGTCGCATTGCGTTGGATAAGCCAAAGTTGTGTAATCAACTCAGTGTCTCCTCCCGAATAAGGTTCCCAGTGTCCCAATAGATGTCAGAGGTGGATATTATGATTCTCCCTTTGGTAATGAGCATTGCAGTTGCCTTCCCACGTATAGAGGGTGTTTCAGGACTTTGATATTTGGGCTTCAAGCCTTAATCCGGATCTGACCCCTAGTGATCCAAGGGTGCCGTCTCCTGGAATAAGCCATAGGCGCCAGTGGTTAGGATGATAATGCAATATGGCTCTTGGTTGCATGTTTGGAGCTCACACCAACCACTGGATGAGCGCAGAATGGCATGCATTCGTAAAATTTGAGGTTTCGCAAATTTCGCGGCTTATCACCGCTTGTTTAGTTTTAGATGTGCCGCCGCTTTCGTGATCCCGGCTCACTTCCCTTTTTCAGAAATAACCCACCGCATCACCGCTAGAACCCTAGAAAGGGAATTTGTTGGGTCGTTCTTCTCACACAAAAGGGGTACACTCCGATAACGTCATTCCCAGTCCCTCTTTCTAGCAAATTTATTTTCTAGTCAACAACACTTGCTGTGTTCAACCTGTCAATCAGTTGCCAAAGCAAAGATGTCTTGGTTTGCAGATGAATACAGATCTAGTTGATGTAAATGAAGTGTGTTATGGTTCCAGAGAGGAGATGTATTAACAGACCCAAATTTCCCATGCTTGATTGAACTCTATTCCACGGTGATTAACCTAGGATTACCTGACGAATATTCGTGAATATCCACTTTCCCAGAAACTGATATTCGCATTCGCACGAATAGCACAGCCACATCAATTCACGAATACAAATATTCATAATTCGTGAATGGCTTGGCACGAATATTCCATACTCGTGCTACACTCTAACGACAGCGCCACGGTGTAAAGAAGCAAACAACGAGCCGGGAGTGCTGCCCACAATGCTGCTGCACAATAACAGCTTGGCTGGAAAGCTGGCAGTGTGCTGCTGCATCGGGTAGCAATATGGGCAGTGAGTGATGTGGGAGTGATGTGGGAGAGGACAAGGACTTGAAGTTGAAGGAGGGTGACACGTCAACCGGCCTAGATCACGGACAAACGGTCCGATGATCGGAACAACTGGCAATGTGTCACACCATTCTCCAGTCTCTATCCACCCCCGCCTCACCCTTGTCCTTCCTGTACAAGTACACACGTCTCCCTGCCATCCCCTCATCTCATCTCACCCCACCATGCCCACCATGCCCGGATCTTGCCCTCGTCCACCGCCCTTCTGTCCTCTTCCTCTCCCGTGGGTCCACCTGTCCCCCTCCGCAGACAATCCGGCCAACCCCGACCCACCCACGCCCTGCTCTCCTCCTACTTCTGCAAGAGAGAAGCGTTCAACTGCGCAAGGGACGCAGGCGTGGGCGGGACAAGCACAGGGACAGCGGCGGGACACCACAAGTAGCCTCTCCGGTTCTGTCCCGTTCGTCGTATGTGGACGGGCCATATACCGCATGGCTGCATGACTCTGGGTCTATTTTTTTGGTTCTAGCCACATTTAAGTCTTGGGACTCCTGAGAGCACTCCATCTATGCAGCGCTCATAATAATGAGTCATATCGTATGAGTGTCTACGGGCCGCGGGAATGTATTAGATAACAATAATATAATCTTATCCACATCCAATCCACACCTAGCCGCTCGCACGTGCAAATAAATATCACACCCCTGCAAAAGTGAATATTCAGCCGGGATTATGCTGCCTAAACGTTACCTGAAAACACCATTTTCGGCAACATTTTCAGCTGGAGGCATTTTTGCCATTGGCTCGGAAAATGCAATGGCAAAAATGCCGCAAGCTGAATAAGTAGCTGAAAAGGATCTTTTCGGGTGACAATCAGCCGAGCTGAATATTCAAATTTGGCCGGTGTGTATTTGTACAAACGAACCGTCATACCGCGTACGTACTATACCGTGTTAATCAAGGCCGAGCGCCGAGGCACAAAGCGCCGCGGCGCGCTCTCGAATATAGGGGTCAAGTTTGGTCGGGCTTGGTGTGGCAATCGATCACCTGATCGCGTGTTCTTCTACTATTTCTTTACTGCTGCATCTAGCATGGATACAGACGAACACAATCTCCGCATCCACATTCGGCAGCTACTACTCAACTATGCTGTCACCCATTTCACCGCGGATTATATCCAGCTGACGGAACAGGCTGTCACCGACCTTTGGTGTCAGTATCTCACAGAGATTCCAACTGCCGATCCTGGCTCTATATTACTTCCAAAGGATCCTTTTGATACTCTTACACGTATACACGATCTAGGTTCCGTTGAAGCGTTCCAGGAGAAGTTCCAGTCTACTCCCAATGCCATCCAATATATCAAGAAACTCATAAAGCCCCGAACCGGGAAACCGAAGTCTGAGCGAGTCTCATTCCATGAATCCAGTTGTAAGCAAATTCTCTGGGCCAAATGGACACGCATCGACTTTTTTTATAGTTGAATCGCATATCCCCGTTTGCCGACCGATGTCTCCAATTCTTACGACTCGCGCCATTCGGGAAACTCCCAAACCAGGGTCCAATAAATTCCTTGACTCCCTCAGTCTTTCCCACCGGGAATTTTTGTCATCCCAGGCGATCAAAAATGTTCCAATCGAACCGATCTTGGACCCGCCGGTAAAACAAGACGAGATCCTGTACGTTTTGATTTTGACGCTCTTTCTCTGGGTCTAACATTTTGGCTTAGCAATACAAACTGGCGCCTACTACCGCAAGAGCAGGATGCGGTCCGTTCCCTGCTGCGTTCGGTATTCGCCCCGCGTCCCAAGGGATACAAAAACCGGCATTTAGACCCTTGCGCTCGACCAGACTCACCTCCAGTCCCTTCCCGAGTACCAGAACCCCCTTTCATACCCATATTTCCTCGGAGACATCGGGCTGGAAACGGAATTCGCGAACACGATACAGGTTTAACGGATATCATAAGCTTACCAGCTGTAATTCTCCCTCCAGCCAAAGTGGAAGAACTCGAGCCCGACCTCTACAAACAAAACATGGTGATTGTTAATGGCTGGCGTGCGTCCTTGAAAGGCTGCTAGAAAGTAGTACCAACGATGAACTCTAGATGCTTATAAATCCTCCCCATCACCTACCCCGACTCCACCCTCGAGCCAAGAAGACCAGATCGACGAGCTCTTCATGTTATCACCGGACACTACACCCCCTCCAATCCGCCCCTCAAAAATGGGTTCGTCGCTTGACATTTATTCGCCCCCATTGACCTTCACGCCCCCCCCCCCCCCTTTTTTTCCCCTACCAGAGGTCGCCCAGATCCCTCGAACGAAGCGCATTGGGGCACCAAGAAAGAAGCCCGTTCCGATTGGGCATGGGACAAAGTCAGTACCTGCACATTCCACAGATTTCCACGGACAAACTGGTCGACAGCTTTGGGTCCTTCCTTGCGCCGCTTGTACAGAAAGCACCAGCCCCAGAGCCCCTATCGCGTCTTTCACCGGAACCTGCCACGTCGATCCTTGGGCAACCAGATTCTGCCTGCGAGCCGGATGTCGTCCTCGACGATCTTGATGCTGATCTTGACCAGCTCTACGGGCATCAAAGACAAGACCCAAGAGACCTTATATTGAGAGAGAAAGTAGACGAAAAACAGCAACTTCTTATGGAGGGTATGTTCTTATGGCCCATCACATACGAATATTCTCACAGGCCATAGTTCCTGTTCTCCCTCCACCCAATGACCATCCACTCAATGGGTCGATCCTCCCATCACACCTCAGGGAATTGGTTGTCCCGCTGAAAGATAAAGGTCAAGCAAATGTCAAGAACCCTACGCACAGATTCCTCAAGAAGGCGAAGGGGATCCCGTCTCTGAACGTCGAGCTTTCTTGGGTGTACGTATTTCCCATCCAGAGTATCAGCCATTGATTATGATGCTTCAGCCCAATTGCTGCAAAAACGCGCATTCCGACAAACTGTGAGATTATGAAGGTGACGGACCTCTTCGACGCTGACGCGCTGTCATCCTCCGATCTGCCAATGCAAAACGCCGCCTTCTTAGAAAGGGTACCTGCCGCTCTTTCCACTCCTGAACCCCGACCTCAGGAAACCTGGATTCGCCGCTTCGCCAAAATATTTCCTGTGATTCCCGAGGATATTGACTCTGAAATCACTCGTTGCGAGATCATTTTATCGCGAAAGGAGCGCAGACGGGCTGCAGGTCTCACTGATGAAGTAGAAGACGACATGGGCGACTCTGACGATTCGATGGACACTGAAGAACCCGAAAGCAGATGCGCCAAGCGTCCAAAGTTACTAACACAGGACGAATACCTCGATGATTCAGGCGTTGCGTTTGACACCCTGGATTTAGATCATGGCAGTCCGACGTCCCCTTCGTTCTATGGTGACCCAGAGCCGGACGTCGACAAGGAAAACCTTGTTCCGTGGAACGGCGGCCGGGACGACGACTTCGCCCCTCCAGAACACAACGAGCAGTTCGATCCAGAGGATATTCCCCGATCCCCCTTTCCTTCCAATTTCCAAGCGAATTATTACGACCCTGGCATGGCATCCGGTTATGAACATCGAGATTTCGAAGCTCTATCATTCGACTCTCTTGCGACAGTCTCGGCTCAGCCGACACAACTTCCCGCACACGACATTCCTTCGGATGAAACGTACGCTGGGATGTTCGATCCCTACCCAGATGCCATAATAAATGATTCGGCCATCGCAAAGCCCTCTTCGGCGACTGCCAGCGCTCCAGATATTGCCACCCGTTCGCTGGGCATTTTCGAGTTTGCCAAACTAAGGGCCAAGAAAGTTTCCGTCCCCATCCTCGATAATCCTACTAGTTCTTGGGGTGAAACAAATGTACGCCTCGAAGAACCATCATATAGTGTACCCGAAAACGTATATGATCGAGACACTCTACGTCTACCATCTACTTGGAATCCTCCTCAGTCCCTGCATCGCTACATGGTGTCCATGGAGCTCGTTCAAAAGCAGAGTCTCATTCGTTCCCTCCGTTCTCGCACATGCTCCATCGATCTCGTCGAACGGGACTCCCTCGGCGGTGTCGACATCATCCTAGATCCTCACACTGCTGTGATATATACTAACCTTCTTGTCCTACCGTCCGAATGTACTCCCCTGGCGTCTCGGATCGGTCAACAGTCGTGGCTTTACTCACGTTTACTCATCATATTCGACGCATATCCTTCTTCCCGTTCCTACCAGTCTAAAGCCAAATCTAACACGGCGTCTGAGTTGTTCGCCTACTCACCACCGGTCCTAAAGGCCCTCGGGAAACTGAGACGGAACTTGGGCATTGCGGAGGGCTGTGGGACCAAGCGGCGGGCTTGCGCCGTTCAGTACGCGTTCGCGGATACAGTGGAAGAGGCCGCTATGTTTACCCGGTATTTGGGTGATTTTGCGGAGGATAACGACGAATCCCGGGGCATCGTATGGGGAGACAGAACGTGGCTGGAAGACGACGTCCCAGAGGTTCGTTGACACTCGCTTAGTTTGTCGTTGCTAATTTCGGATTGTTCCAAGGGCGAGCAGGATCTCGCCGCTGCCGATGGCATGAACCGATTCGCCTCGTTTCTGATACTCTGCCAAATCGATCTCTCGGAATTCCTGGATCTGAGTCAGGAAGCTCGAGTCGAAAAATTTGGTGTCTTCATTGGGATGGAACGAATAGTGCGTAACGTCTCGAGAGTGACATTTCCAAATGATTTACATGACTGCAGATGTTACTGAATCAGGTCATTGAGCGCCGGCTGCAGGCGATGCAGCCATCAGATTCAGAGATGGTGGATCCGTCGGTGCTGAGTGTAGCTACGCAGCAGTACTGAAAAATAAAGTGCAATTGAAATGACAGCACTAGCCCGGCCCGGGAAAGCCCGCCCGGGCCTCAAGTGGTTTACTTTTGACTCAATTGAACGATCGGTCTTTCTGCTGTGGGACGGAACCGAACCACCTAACAACGTCTACACCGCAATACTTATTATTACCTGGATCCGTTCAAAAGCTGTTAAACCCCTTAACTCGAGCGCTCGAACTGCGCCAATTTAAAGTTATCAGTTCACTCCATCGCCTTAGAGGCCTGCAGAATATGAATCGTTACCGATCCACTGCAAGCACTCGGACCCAATCCACCGACTTGTCCGAATTCCAACGTCTTCTAACGGATGGGAAGTGGAACAATATCATCGCCGTTTGCGGCGCTGGACTTTCAGCTGCCTCTGGTGAGAGCGCTACAGCCGGTTTTCCCACTCTCTTTAAACGGAACAAGGCATTCCGACATTTCGTGGAGCTGGGGGAATGTGGCGCAAATACGATGCCATGTCGCTTGCGACGCCCGAGGCATTCGAGGAGAATCCTTCACTGGTACGGCATCCGAAATCTTGGGAAGAGTTTGTCTGACTATGGACACTATAGGTTTGGCAATTTTACCACTACAGACGAGAGGCGTAAGTGCTCGTCGCGCGCCGTCCGTGTTTCTCATGTTTTTATGACCACAGCGCTCGTAAAGCACTCCCAAACCCAGCACACATGGCCCTAGCCGAGCTTTCGCTACCTTGGCGCCGCAAGGTCGTGGCTCCCAATTCCGAATTTTCCATCATCACTCAGAATGTGGACGGGCTGAGTGTCAGAGCACTAGCGATGACCTTGGAAGATTCAAAGGGTAACAGCAACTCCAGCACCGTTAACACGGCCCCGCTAATAGAAATGCACGGCCGCCTCTTCGACGTTTTATGTACATCGAAATCGTGCGGGTATGTTGAGTACAACACCGCGTCGCCCATCTGCCCTGCCCTGGCAGCCGTCGAGGAGCCCGGCGAGGACAACGCGCTCAAGCTGGATCTGGACATACCCCTGTCGGAGCTGCCTCGATGCAGCAAATGCAATGCGCTAGCGCGCCCAGGAGTAGTATGGTTTGGAGAGATCCCGCATGAGTTGGGCCGGATCGATAAATTGGTCGAAGCTGCCGATTTGTGTCTCGTAGTGGGAACCAGCTCTACCGTGCGTGTGTTCGAACGTTCTATCTGGTTATGTTTTGCTCAGCATTCGTACAGGTGTACCCGGCAGCGGCGTATGCATCCGAAGTCCAAGACCATGGTGGCAAGGTTGCTGTTTTCAATCTGGAGCGAAGCGCGGGAGACAGAGACGCTGATTTTCTTTTCCTCGGTCCTTGCGAAGAAACCCTTCCGAGGGCATTGGGTCTCGAGCCAAACGCAAGTCGCCGCTGAGTAGATATAACTAGTGTAATTTTGTATGTTCAGGTCAAAAAGTGCCGAGGTCGTCGCATAATATCCGCAAACACCCACACGTCGCGTCTTTCATTCCGCTCATTCCTGGCTGGCGGGCATGGCTTCCTCTGATTCTTCATGCTACACAATTGTTCAAGAGTCTGCTGCAGAGTACCCCTCGGCAGCAGAGCTGCGCCAGGCTCTGGAGAAGGGCTCAGACGACGTTAAAATTGACACGTTACGCAAAATTATCATATCTACTATCAATGGCAACTCTCAGGTGTGTCCTCGGCAGGTTATGAACGCATACTGTCGTGCTGACGTACTCCCTCTCGCTCTGCAGCCCAACCTGATGATGCCAATCATCCAATTCGTCTTGCCTTCCCGAAATAAGCAGCTCAAGAAGATGCTGCACTTTTATTGGGAGGTGTGTCCGAAGTACGATGAGAATGGAAAATTGAAGCAGGAAATGATTTTGGTGGTGTGCGTGCTTATGTTCTGTCTCTGCTGCGTGTATTGATCTTGGAAGTTAGTAATGCCATCCGCAATGACCTCGTGAGTGCAGTTCACTCGACATCTAATTCTTCTAATCTTGGCTACAGCAACATCCCAATGAATACATCCGCGGCGCGACCCTTCGCTTCCTTCAAAAGATCGCGAAGGAGGCCGAATTGCTTGAACCTCTCATCCCAACCTGCCGCTCTTGTCTTGAGCACAGACACGGCTATGTCCGCAAAAATGCGGTTTTTGCAGTATACGCCATCTATCGGGAGTTCGAACATCTCATTCCCGATGCCCCTGAACTCATGTCGACGTTCCTTGCTGCCGAGTCCGACTCGACATGCAAACGCAACGCCTTTGTGTTCCTTGCACACTGCTCGATGCCCAAGGCTGTTGAATATATCCTCAGCATATACGACTCGATTCCCGGGCTGGACGAGGCACTCCAGATGAGCATCATAGAGGTCATCAGGTTAGATTGCAAGAATGATTCCGCGCACCGGGTGAGTCGCTATGGTTCACTGAAATTACTGTGGCCTGATATTTTGTTCAAGGCCCGGTACATTCGGTGCATGTTTGAATTATTGAATGTTCCTTCGTACGCCGTCAAATATGAAGCGGCGACTACCCTTACGACGCTCACGCAAAATCCCGCTGCCGTCAAAGGCACATATTTTGCTGCTCTGATACGACCATACTAATCTTTGACGTGTAGCTGCCGCCGCGTGTCTCATTAACATCGTCATCAAGGAGTCCGACAACAATGTAAAAATCATCGTTCTTGACCGACTAGACAACCTGCGATCCCGGCACGGCCATGTCCTCGATGGGCTCATCATGGATGTGCTGCAAGTGCTTTCGAGGTCAGTCGTCAGTGCTATTCCCAGGACGTGTGATTGATGTCCCCAGTGCCGATATGGATGTGCGCCGCAAGGCGATCAGCATCGTCCTGAGCATGACTTCGAGTCGGAACGTCGAGGATGTGGTACTATTCCTCAAGAAGCAGCTTCAAAAAACTCAGGAGACCGAGTTTGAGAAGGTTCATGATATAAACCTATCGATGTGCTTGTACTCACATGGTTGCAGGCTCCGGAATACCGCCAACTCCTCATTCAATCCATCCACGTTACGGCCATCAAATTCTCGGAAGTCGCAGCAAGTGTCGTGCATGCCCTTATGGATTTCCTGGGCGACTCGAACAACCCGTCCGCCTTGGATGTCGTCTCTTTCGTTCGGTTTGTCTCATGTTTGTCGTTTGTTTCCCAGCTAACCGCCTTACAGCGAAGTTGTCGAGAAATTCCCGCACCTCCGGGCCAATGTCGCAGCTAGGCTTATCGAAAAACTGAACGAAGTCAAATCGGGCAAAGTCTTCCGAGGGGTTCTGTGGATCCTCGGAGAGTACATAGAGAGTGTCCCCGAAATCCAGTCCGCGATGCAGGAGGTTAGAAAAGTGCTTGGAGAGATTCCGATTGTGGCATCTGAACAGAAGCTGTTGGATGATGTCGGTGGCGAGGATGACGAAGCCACTAGCCCCAAGGTAGAGACAGGAGGGGGCAAGCCCAAAGTGCTCGCGGACGGCACGTACGCCACCGAGACAGCGTACAGCACAACCACTGCGCGGCTCGATGCTGTGAGAGCTGCCTCCAAACCACCGCTGAGAAGTGTGTCTCTTTTTTTCTCTCTGTTATTTGTCCTCTGGAGCTTGGGTTTACTAGCTCTGTTACTGGGCGGCGACTTCTTTACGGGCGCTGTCCTGGCGTCGGCTCTCACGAAGCTGGTTCTTCGATTTGACGAGAAGGCAAACGACAAGGCCGCCAGCAACATGCTCCGGGCTGAGGTACATGCTATTTTATAATTTCCCCGCAACTCGCTAAGCCACTTTCCACACAGTGCATGCTGATAATGACCTCTATTATCCGTGTCGGCCAATCCAAATTCGTCACAGTCCAGATCGACGAAGACTCGAACGAGAGAATCATGAACTGCATCAAGACGCTCAGCGAGCTGGAGACTGAAACTGCTGTTCAAGAGATATTCTTAGCGGATACGAAGACGGCGTTTTCACGCATGCTTGGAGCGCAGGAGGTGTGCATTTACTTTGTCCAGTAGTCGGCGGAGACTGATTTACGATCTATAGAAACGCGCTTTGGAAAAGAAGGAAGCAGAGACGACCAAGGTCGCAGCTGTGCAGGTGGACGATCTCTTGACCTTCAGACAATTCTCGAAGAAGGCCGCCGACGAGGCCATTGATGTAAGTACCATGATGATTCTACTTTGGACTCAAGTGACCAACACATTGCTCCAGTATGACGAGGATGTCGGACGTGCGACCGCCGGAGATGTACAAGAGGACTTCATCTCCAACCTCAGCCGGATCTCCCAGCTCACCGGTTAGCTGATCACCATAGTTTGGACCATTGACTGATACGTTAGGTGACAGGATTCTCTGACCCAATCTACGCAGAGGCGTACGTCAAGATGCACGGTTTCGATATTTTGCTGGGTGCGCATCGACGGTTCCCTATCCTATTAAGACTCGAACATGAATGGTATACAGATGTCCTCCTTGTGAATCAAACAGCGAATACGATGCAAAATCTCTGTTTGGACTTTGCTACTCTGGGTGATCTCAAGATCGTTGAGCGGCCATCGGTGTACACCCTTGCACCACATGGCTTCCAGAGCATTAAGGCGACAATCAAGGTCAGTCTCTTCGTTGATTAGGAAGGATGAAGACCAATTAATGTGTGTGATCAAGGTGTCGTCGACCGAAACTGGGGTCATCTTCGGGTCCATTCTCTGGGAAGGACCGAGCATGTCGGAGGCCTGTGTTATCCTGAATGATATCCACATTGATATCATGGACTACATCAAGCCGGCGTATTGTAACGAAGCCCAGGTACGGCGGACACTTTCAATTTCTCGTTATCCCGTCCTGAGCAAAGTTCTTAGTTCCGGAGCATGTGGACCGAGTTTGAGTGGGAGAATCGCGTCAACGTCGACAACCAGATGTCGTACGTGACTGACAGCCATCCTCCAACCAGCGCGATCTATCTAACAGCCAATACTCCAGAGATCCCCGCGAATATCTCGCGCACGTCATGAAAGCAACCAACATGTCGTGTCTGACTCCTGAGGGCGCTACGTCGGGCGACTGCGACTTCCTTTCGGCGAACATGTATGCGAGGAGTCTGTTTGGTCGGTTTTCATTGATAGATTTCACCCCCAAATACTGACGTGCCTTCTGCAGGCGAAGATGCATTGGCCAACTTGAGTGTGGAAAGGACAGCGTCCGGCACTATCACCGGTCATGTACGGATTCGCAGCAAAACACAGGGCATCGCGCTTTCGTTGGGTGATCGAATCACGATGGGTAAGTCCATCCTTCCCTGCTATTTACACATCGACTGAAGGTTCTACAGCACAAAAGACCAACTCACCATTAACGATATAAGATATTGCATTGCATAGGATAGGATTTTGTTGTCGCTATATAATTTACGGAAACGTTTCTGAGATTACGTTAGCATGATGGCTTTGCCTGCGCTGTACCACTACTTTCGAACTCCATTGCCATATGCACAGACCCTAGCACTCCAAGAGAGAATCCACCAGCTACAGTTACTGCAGCGTAGATCCTCATCCCACAAGGACATTTTCCTCCTCCTCCAGCATCGCCCGGTCTACACAGCGGGACGCCGTCAAACCGAAGACTCTGTTCAGGATGAGCGAAGCCGGTTGACGAACATTGGCGCCGACTTTGTCACCACCGCCCGCGGCGGCGAACTGACTTTCCATGGCCCCGGTCAAATCGTTGGGTACCCCCTCATTGATCTTTCGCGCACGTCGCCTCCGGTTTCTGTTCGAGATTACGTCTGCCGCCTGCAAAAAGCTCTCGAGATCCATTTAATGGAGGCCCATGGAATCAAGCATGCCCCCACCGACCACACGGGTGTTTTCTTGGACGCGAACACGAAAATCGCGAGCATAGGCGTACAGATTCGCCACCGGTTGACGACACATGGCTTTGCCATAAATATCACCCGGGAACCTATCCCTTGGTTTGACCAGGTCGTCGCGTGCGGTTTGGCCGACGTGAAGGCAGGCTCTGTGGGAACTGTCAAGGGCCAGGCTATTGATATTCACGGAGAGATTCCAGGATTATTGGGTAGTCTTGGTCGCATGCTGGATCGCGAACTACTCCCTATGAATCCTGCGGAAGAGGGCGAAGTGGGAGAAGCTATTGCGGCCGCCGAAGAAGACGCCCTCAGAGCAGGCGACTGGGCAAAAGCGCCGCAGTAGCACAACTTTGTATTCCGTGGTTCATATGCCAATGTTATCATAAAAACTAATATACACCATGTGCAGTAGTAGTGCGAAACATGAAGGACGATGGAGTGCCGAGGGTTGCGTAGTAAGTAATGCATGTACGGGGATCTAACTAGGGACGAAGACGACATCAGTATGGATGGATATATAGTCGTTACATTGGCCGCCTATGGGCGGGGAAAGGAGAGTGATATTGCCGCAATGGGGTTCGCGCGCGGGGTTTGCGTTTGGCGCTTGACCTGCGCCTCCATTTTTATGCGTTGTTTACGGACGTCGTCGTCCTTCACTTTGAACGAATATACAAGAGCTATGAAAGCATCGGGAGATGGAGGAAGCCAATTAGGTGAGGGATGGTTAAGAATGTCGAACAGGGAATCCTGGTTGATCGCCTCTAGTATTCGCCGGCGGCAGCAATAGAAGAGAGCCAAGGCCACTCGGAAAAGGAACGGAACGCCTAAGGATATGTTAAACGAATGAAAAGAGTACCAAAAATAACGCCGTACCTTCGTAAAGAAATAGGTCCCAAACTCGGTTCAGATAATCGAGGGGCAGGACGTCTACAAACAGAGTCGAGAACCTGTGCACAGCAGATCAGAAATCGGATGATTGCATGTTTCCAGTCGACTTACCATGGGCGGCACAAGTCGACAGGATTTATGCTCATATCCGTAAGGACCTTCTTTGCAACCTGCGCGTCGTTGCTTTCAAGCGCGCGGCTGAACAACGCGGCGTCGACTTCTAGTTGCGTGGTATTGGATGAAAAATAAGGCCGGAGATACGAGTCCATGATCGATACGAATATCCAGAACGCGTCCTCTTCCGGGGAAAGTGCCAACAGGTGGCCCGCAATCAGAGTCAACCCTGTTCAAGGTCAGTTTATCGAAGAAAGGAAAGATCAAGGACTGACCGGTCGAATACCGGACATCCGGCACCATGGTCAGGTATGCTTGTAGGAGAGACATCAGGGATGCCTGATTACTCTGCATCTGCGGGTGGTCCGCCGAGCATCTCTGCACGTCTCGCTCAATATCAGACGAGGCGCTCACGCGCGCACGCTGTCCAAGCTGCGCATAGACTCCCGGTATCCCCTTCGCTTTCCCGTCTGTGACATGGGACCAGACGAGAAAGCGGACAGATGAGGGAACGCTGCCCTCTATCAAGAGCTTCTTGACCTTCTTGCTCTTCTTTGCTTGCGCGGAAGGGACAGTGCCCATCAGGGATACCCACTTCAGCTCACGTTGACGATGCGCATCGATGGACGTGTCTGGAGACGAAGACGGAGGCGCCTGGTATCCTACCGACGATACCGAGATGGCAGGACTGTCGGTCCTTCGATAAGGATCGGGATTAGAAGACGTCCGACCGTCAAATGACGACGCATCACGGGTACCCAACGACGAATCCTCGCTGCTCCTCCCTGACGCTTGGTTGAACTGCGCAAGGCTAGGACGAACAAGCTCAAAGTCCATGTCTTGGACCTGAACAGTCTCGTTGTCCTGCGACGCCGAGCCGATACTCTGGCGGCTTTGATTACGCCGTAAATTGGGCAGCGAAAGCTTCTGCCGCAGAGAATCTCGGCCACCAGGAGTAGGAGACACGACACGAGTAGAATCATTGTCCAGGGAAGGCCGCTCAAGAGAGTTCGACAACAACGATTCGTTTCGGGTGTGCACGGGCGATACTGTCGGAGACTCGGCGGAGGCAGAAACGGCAGTTCGCGATAAGGTTGGTCGATTCATCATGGACGAACCCGGCAACGAAGACTGAGAAGTCATCAGTCGCAACTGATGTGGCCGGGAGAGGGGATTGGGTGGACCACCAGCCGCGAGTGGCGAGGGGGCTAGAGGGCTGGTAGGTGACCGCGGAGCGCCTCGAACACCGAGCGCGACGCTGTTGTTGTGCGGCAGGGACAGTGGCGATGGCGCGTGTGCCGCACGAAGTGAAGTTCTGGACGCATGTTTCCCCAAAACGGGAGGAGGAGAGGGAGAGGAAGGCGAAATAGGGGATGAAGAGGACAAAGAGGTGGTGGGTGGTGCGACAATGGACATGGAACGAGCCTTCTGGGTGGGCGGCACCTTGGCCGTGCTGCCCGCTCCCTGGCTGTGAATTGGGTGAGATTTCAGCCTTGTGCTACAGCAAACAACCTTACCTGCGCTCAAGCGGCAAAGAGATTTCGGGGGCAGATGAATTGAACCCACTAAAGCTCCTTGACCTAGGCCGACTTGTCCCCGCCTTGGGGAAGAAATTCGGTCGGGGAATGGCGCCTGTCGCTGATCTCGATGGGTCAACAGAGACAGGTTTCTCGGACGCAAGCGGGGAGCTCTTCGCTGGTAACACCGAAACTGGACTAGTGGCAGCGCTGGGTGACCGTCCTGGAGTGACTGTGCCTCTCGAAGACGATGCCGGCGACCCGGGTTGGCTGACGGTACGCTCAGATTCGGAGGTCGCCCTCCTTGGACTAGGTTTAGGAGACGCTCCATTCCTGAACGGAATCTGACTGGGAAGTGGTCCAGAAAGCGGGGGGAGTGGATCAATACTAAACATCATCCGCACAGGCCCAGTCGCGCTTCCGAGGTCGGCATCCGTTCGCCCATAGATCGTCGGCATGACCCGGGTAACCGTTGACCGTCCGATAGCCATCTTAATAATATTCACAACGCTCTCGCTGTGCTGCTCGGAGGGAGGTGGAGGTGCCCGTATGTACATAGGGCCCTCTGCAGCGCCCGAGGCGGGGGGAGGCTTAGGAGCATTGGGGTGCGGGAGGAAAATACTAGTCCGGTCCTTAGGCCGATCCCAGGAGGTCCCATTGGAGGAGGATGCCTCGCCTGCATAGCCACGGAGCTCCGATAATGATGGGCGGGGTTGGCGCTGAGTTGGCGCGGCGATCTGCGGTGGTGGGGTTGACAAGTCCGGCGGGGATGACGGCGAGACAGGAGTGGTTATTGCTGTCGACAATGGTGACTGCGGAGACGTGGATGCAGTCGTCGATGGAGGAGCGGTAGAGCTCCCTCGGGGCGGAGAAAAGGAGTCATTGATTACCAAAGGAGCGAGACTGTCAAGCCCAGGCCTCTGGTCTGCAGCGTCTTCATCAACGTCCTCTTCATTAACGCCCTCTTCATCAAGACCCTCTTCATCAACGTCCTCTTCATACTCATCTTCCGGCGACTCCGACCGAGGGTCGTCGGTTATCGCAGGCGCTGGAGGTTCTTCTTCGTCCTCAACGACAATCCGCCGACCTAGACTGTCACCGTCACCATCCCGAGTATCCAGTTCTGTATAACCAGCGCTAGGACTGGCTCGCTCAAGCTCCAGCCGTTGCCTCAAAGCGCTGGCGGCACCTCCGCCGGGACTGATGCTCCCACTCGAAGGCGATGCGGGGGCCGCGTCAGAGAAACTGGATTGGTCGGCAGCAGAGGATAACGGTGGCGAGGCGGAACTGATAGGGCTCCCCCAGCGTGTATGCAGAAGAGGTGATGGCTGCCCATTCAGCTCCAGGGGCGCCGGGCGGTGGGCCTGCAGTGGCTGGACCGATAACCGCGACGGATCGAGCGAGGAAACCTTGGAGGCTTGTGTGTATACCGAGGCCTCAGAATCGATCGAGCGTGTTGTTTTGTGACTTCGGGTGCTCGCAGTTTCGTGGGTCTGTTGAGCATCGTGGTGAGGGACGGGTGGAACATTTGGAGCATTTGCGCCGAGAATGCCACGCTGGGAACTATGGGAAAACCTCGCCGATCTCATGTGCGAAGGCCCAGACGTTGAGGCGAATGTGGAAACAGAGGATCGTGGGTTAGTGGAAAATCTCGAGAATCGGTAATAATTCTCGTAGATATCCGAAGCGCCGTCCCAGTCATCGCCATGAGGGGGAGCGCTTCCCACAGTAGAAATACTCTGCCGATGAAAAGAAGAATTGCTCTTCATTTCTTCTGGTGCGACGTCGTTCACCGGCGGCGGCGGGTGCTCGTCCTCGTCCCTACCCTCGTCCACGTCTTCGTCTGATCCATCATCCCCTCCCATCATGCCCTGCAACAAAGAAAGCCCAATCCCCACCTCTCCGTCTTCCGAGCCCTGGAAGGAGGGTGCCGCGATGGATAAACGGGTGGATTCTTCGTGCATGAGGGAATTTCCGTACAGCGTCGACTGTTCGTGTATGGATGGAGGGCCCTGCGAAGCGGTCTGGGACCGAATGGACCCGGAAATCAACGGTGTTTTCTGATGAAGGTGAACGGATCCCTCGTCGGAAGACGGGGAAACACTCCTCCGTCTAGAATGCATCGAAAACCGCGCTGTCTCGTCATTGTGGTCTTCCGGATCCGTGGTGTTGTAATCCGAATCGGAATCCGTGTCATGAGGCGAGTGAGAGGAATCAGTGCGATGGGCCGACGAACGAGATTGAGCGTCCCCGTTGGCACTACGAAGACGGGAAGAAGAAGAGAATGCCTGGTACGGTGAGGGAGGCACAGAGCCAGCAGTGTTGATCTTTACGACTTGGAGTGGTAAAGTTTCGGGCACATTCACCCACCCGCCGTCAGGATCATATTCTTCTGGTTCTCCACCGCTCTCGCTGCTGCCTCGACCGCGGTCCTCGTGCATCCCATCCTCTTCCTCTTCGCTCTCCTCGTTGCTTTCAATAGCAAGTGCCAGCCGGGAGCCGGTGACGGGCTTCCTTGCCAACGCAGAAGACGGCGAAGAAGAAGGCCACATTTCCACCGTCGTCGTTTCCGATCTCCGATTGTGTCTTGCGCTACCATCTGGGCCCTCGCCCTCTTCGCCCTCCAGACCGCTTGCACTAGATGTAGCTGACGCCAAATATGTACTACTGCGGCCACTGACATTCGTGTCAATGGAGGCATTGGATGTAGAAGTGTCGATCTTAGGCCGCCCCCTGATCGGTTCGGGGGAATACACCGTCGCAGGTGTACCGGGGGTGGAAGAAAGAGAGGAAGACGACAACGAAGTTGAGATCGAGGCGGCCGTAGATCCCGAGGTGGAAAGAGACACCGTCGTGGAAGAGAAGCTTGAGTTACGGGGTATACGCTCCCCTGAGGACGACCGACTTAAAGGGGGACTTGGCGGCGGCTGGTATCGCAACTGCGGATGAGGGCTCGAAGGCCGTTGGAAGGCAGCGGATTTCGGACTAGGAGTCTGAGCTTGCACGGACGGCGTGGGAGTGCTCTTCCCAGAAATTATGGAGGCAGCGGAAACCGAAGATCGTTTAGTCATTACAGGTTTCTTGAGTTTGGAATGGAAGTGCACATCATTAGCGTGGAAGCGGCCCACTATGCCTTCACAGTAACCCTACAATTGGCAAAAAGGTCAACTTGTTGAATTCATCATGTCAGTAAAATGAAATGAGGTCAGGACGAAGGCCTCAGGGTAGCCCGCATCCCACGGAATGACTCCAAATGCACATTCAGGCATTAGGAGCTTTAGCGGTGAGAGCGGGAACGCGATGCGGAGCCCCGCCCACGTATTGTCCGAGTATGGAAAGGTAAAGGAGACCAAGGCAAGCCCTAGAATACGAACTGCATATTTCTTGGGGGGGAGAAAGACGGACGAAATATCGAGAAACGGAGGGAGACACTTACCAAAAACAAGTTCTCATCTTGCAACTGCATTAAGACCACTATCTCGTCATTCTAGCGACCAAGTCAGACACGGGCTTCAAAGAGGAGACTACGACGCACCTTGAGGAACATGAGATCCTCCGCAGCCTCGGCCACACAGTCGCCTCTAGCAGTACACTTGCCGATGCCGCCTTTCGCAGCGAAGCGCGTCCACCGGGCGAGTTCTGCAGCGTCCATGGCATGAGCTACATCCATACACTCCGGAGGGTATTAGGGATTAGCTAGGGACGTTATAGGATTGAAAAGAGTGTGAGGGTCCGGCGATTAGATCGAATTGGGAATTTTGCAGGGTCGCTTAGGCACTAACAGAGGTCAATAACGGAGCTCCACCGGACCAATATTCCTTACCTTTCAACCTCGCCGTTCACTCTGTTCTCGCTCTCTGACGTATGTGTAGAGGAAAAAGGGTCCACAGGTGTCCACACGACTCTTTCAAGACTCCTGTTTCGACCGTCTTCTTTTCGCGCGTGGTCCCACTTTTTGACGGATCCTTTGTTCTCAATTCATGATGTCGACACCTCTCCCAAGTCCGTGCCTGTCCGTCCGGATATCAACATACCCTGATCCCTGGAAGACTCTCCGTTTCAGCAATACCATTCATCGTCAGAACGGCGTCTTTCTGACAGGCGTTGGAATATATTCCTCCATGCTCCAAGAGACTGAAGTCTATGTATTCAAGTTCTCCCGCCGGAATCACTTCACTGTCATCGCTGCCCCTTGATCGTTTGATACTGCTGCTGTCTCAGTGTCTAAGTACCTCAGATCAGATCCGGAGGACACTACTGCGCGTGCCTTGTAACTGGAGACTCTTTCGCCCGCAAAATCCTGGTCCGGAAACCTCCGAGCTAGTCTCATCTATGTATCTGGGATTTCAGGTGAAGACCCGCGGAAATGTATGGACACTCCAAATGGTACGACATATCTCATAAACGTGAAGACACATGTGTTACAAAATTCACGAGGCGGCGCAGCAGTTTCCCTGTCCTCCAACGGTTCTCCGCCATCGACCAAACCTTACCTCTCGAATCGCTGCTAACGTATATACTACTCGCCTCGGGAACCAACCCGAAATACCGCATATCTTCGCGTGTCCCTATAGCACCTCGATACCTCTCAAATCGCTGCTGGCGTGCGTCCGGTGTCGCACCCCTGGATGGTGGCGGCGAGTTTGAAATGCACCGGACGCATCCACCGGCGTCCGGCATATTGGTATCGAACATATAATCGCATTCTCGGTAACCTGTTGAACTCCTTTGACCTTGGATCTGCTTAGAACTTTTCCCCATATCCCTTGGACGCTTTGCCAAATTGCACGCATTCTCGGTCGGATGCCCCGAAACGAGAACGGTTCGCTTACATCGTTGGAGGCTAGTCGTCTTCCAAATTTCCGTAGTACGGCAGTCTCGCGTAAGTTAGAGACGAAATCCACCGACCATTGATGAAGTGCTGAATTGTGGATAATATTAAGCCCAGCGTCCCATTTCGGAACATGCCAGGTTGTAGCATACGGCACATCAGCCTCTAAATAATGTACCTCGCTACGCCAACATGCCGTCCTTTGAATGGTTCTGAACTTGCATTCGAGTCCCAATCAATCATTGGGCCGTGCGCGTGATGGATCGCCGTGTTGAGTTTTGTTGAACCACGTCCAGCAACACCCAATCTCACCCAATCGACCCAACACACTGGCCCGCCGATATCCTCTCCACCTTTATCCTTGCACCTTTTACCCACGACGTCCAGTATGATGTGTACCTACCTCAACATCCTCAACACGCTCTTCCCTCAGGTTTTTCATGATGTTTTCCGAGCTGGCGTTTTAATATTCCCAACCACACCCGTCTCCGCATCTTCCAGTACGACCAGCCCGTCCTCATCGTCCACAGAAAGGTTCAGGACCTGCCGTGGAACAAGTCAGCCCGCCTCGACGCTGATCGAGATATCCTCGAAAAGGCGTCCCCATCACCGTGTGCGGCAGCATTCGGCACCCAGTTCGCAGCAAGAATGAAATTATTGAGCCCTGCAACAGTGTTGATTCCGGGTTCGCGAAGCAGCTGTGTGAACGGCTGTCGTTTTCATATCCGACCAAAGTCGGCGGGAGTGATCTTCTCAAAATTACCACCTTAGAAGTTGAGAATATTCGTTGGATATTCGTCTCGCGATCGCAACAGGGTTGTGAATTTTGCACTGTGCAGCAAACGATAGCATTCAGCATGGTTGTACAGGATAGCAATACACGTCGGCGGGTCCAGACCAGAAACGCTACATTCCTTCAGTCGGGCATAAGTTATCAGAAGTCAAAATCGTCGTCGGGATCCTTCCGTCGCTGGAACTAAAGCACATCGAAGTTAGAGACGCACCCAAGACATATTGCGGGGCAAGACGTACGACAATCGTCGACTTTTTCGCTGTGGTCTTTCCCTGGGCCTCCTCCATCTGCACGCGGTTTCAATCCGTCTAGATCTGTGCGGGGTATGAGTGCATTCAAGACAGCGCACCTGCTCTAATAAATCGATGAGCTGCTCCTCGGATACCTGCGCGACATTGAGCCCCATCCACAGCACAAAAAAGTCCGAGCCGAGTTACGCACTCGTCCGCGCAGCTGCCCAGACTGCACCATCCGCATGAGGATCCCCTCGATCTGCTTGGATCGCTCGGGGCTGACGAGTGCGATGCGCGATACTACAGCCCGAATAGGGTGAGCCCACGTCAGAGTGCACGCGATGGACAGGACGCACGCCGTTCGCGTGCCGCGGTGTCGAGCACGGTCGCCATCACGTCCCGCCGCATCTGCTCTTCCTGCGCGCGCTTGGCGGCCTCATCTTCCGCGCCTTGTTGTTGTTGTTGTTGCCGTTGTTGCGCGGGGTTCGTCTGGGTAACTCCTTCCATTGAGTTTACAGGATGTTGGCAGAGGAGGAAAGTTGGCAGAGGAGGAAAGCACAGAAACCAAGAAGGGAAATCCGGATCACGGTCGACCGTGACGCACGACTTAGAAAATGAGAAAAATTATTCTATTTGTAGGAGGAGCTAGCTCTCTCAAAGATACGCTACATCAAGGCCGAAGGTACTAGATACAATAGATGGATACGATGAATACGGGTGTAGGGTAGTACAATTATAGTGCAGTCCCAAGGTAAAGAAAGACGTGGTCAGTTCGTAACGGCGTAACTCGTTATCATCGACGAGACTCTATAAAACCAGACCGAACACAAGACCGACCAGTGCTATCGTCGCGGCCGCGCTGCGGCCGGGAAGAGATGCACTGTTCTTCGCTGCTGCTGCTGCGGAGGCGGAATCGGTGGGTGATGCGGCGGATGCCGACGTTGTGCCATTGAGCTGTATGGCCTTGGCTTGGAAGGCCTCAAAGTTGTTGGGGCCGTCCTCCACAGCGTTGGCGGAAAACACCATTCCAAGCCCGCAGTGGCCCGCCTGGCGGCAGTACGCCCAGATGGGCTGGGTCTGCAGGATAAAGTCAGCCAATAGAAAGCGAAAGTGACGGAGAGTACATACGTCGTTGACTTGGATGGTAAAGGTGGGGAATTGGGTGGCATTGGCGGCGACCGGCATGAAGCCCGAGTCGAAACCAAGCTGGCCGGTAGTGCTGGTGAGCGAAAGGGCCCGGCAGGGGTCTGCGAAGGAGCTGGCAGTGACCGTGTGGTTCTTCACCTAAGCGAAAGTCAGCGCGGTCCATGGTATAGCAGTGTATGTTCATACCTGGAACTGGAAGGTGATGGTGTCTCCGGGCTGCGCAGAGATATTCGAGGGAGTGTAGACCGTCCCGGCCGAGCCACCGACGATGACCAGATGGTCGGTGCTCACTGCAGAGGTGGGGGACGCCGAGCCAGGGTAAGAGCCGTATGTTGTAGTAACGGTCTCGCCGTCAGACACGGTGACCGTGGCGGTCACAGTGACTACGCCGGTGGCGGCAGCAGCAGTGGCAGACGGGGCGGCCGTTACGCTGGACGCACCTGCGGTGGCGGCAGCCTGGAACGCGGGGACGTCACTGCCACCGTTGATGGAAAAGACCATCCCTTGCTAAAGAAAATGTCGGCGGCGCGCGGCGGAATGGGCGGGGAGCATACCTGACAATGGCCGGTTTGCCGACAGTAAATCCAAATTGGATTCGTGTCCGTTACGGTCAGCTGAGCCGTGGGGAAGTCAGTCGCATTGGCGGCAACGGGAACACTTGAGAAAGTAATCAATGGCTGAATGTGGCCTAGGAAAACAGTGCAACTCACAATCCAGAGTCGAATCCTCCCTCCAGTGGCGAACACGGGCTAGCGAGGGTCGATTGTGTGATAGTGTGGTTTTTCTGCATGAAAGTGAATTGCACAATGTCGCCGACATTGGCAGTGACGTTGTTGGGGGTGTATGCGATGATTCCCTCGCCGCCGACGACGACATCTATCATGGCACTACGAGCAACTGGGATGACCGCGAGAGACAGGCAGGCAATGGCCGCAAAGGTTGAGAGTTTCGTGGAAAACATTGCGAGATCGTTGAGCGTGATGGAGTGAGAGTGAGATTAACGATAGAGCGTGAAGCAAGAGGATGGTAGATGAGAAGAACGACCCAGTTGCCCGCCCTTTTATACTCGCGCCCTCCATTGAACCAGAACAAAGAGACAATGAGCACAATGATGTGGCTGTGTAGGACAAATAGGACCACATAATTACATCCGTTCCCTTTTTGTCTTTCTTTTGTTCTCGCTACAGAACAAAAAAGTGGCAACAAGGGCTTTTAGACTGACTCGGGACAATGTATGGCGTTATTTTTCGCTGTTTATTAGTACTTTGTAGTCCATGGTTTCGAGGTAGGACGAAGTCCCAACTTCAAAGTTTTGATCATGGGTTATCTCGGCCCGGGTTGTCCCGACTGCCCAAATGGGAAGTTTTGCCCCTATCCTCCTGCACAAGGGGATCCTAGAGCCAAGAACAATTTGCAACCCACAATTAGTAAGTTAAGCTCGACTTCTTGCTGCTTTTCCTTCAATTTAGCTGCTCAATGAGTGTTTTCAACTGTGGTCTCCTGCAGAGTCATATTTGAGTTCTTGATTTCACTGGGGATATGTCCCATACATGTGAAAAGCACTAGCTCAGCTGCTCATTCAAAGGTACTCAAATATATTTGAAGGGATTTGGGTCTCCAAATACCTTAAATGGCTTGCTTATCATGTTCAAATCAAGCTGTAGATGTGGACAAGGGGTTATTCCCATGAGCCATACATTCACAGCAGGGGCTTACACAGGATCCCTTTTAGCAAACTCTACATTTCTGTGATCTAACCAAACCCCCCAAGCAGATACATATTTGGGACTTGGCTGATGTTTTTTTTTCGATATTTGTATTGGCATGTATGATGTATGAAAGAGTTCAATTATAATTACGTTGCTTGGTTGTGGCCAGAGAAATGTCTTGAAAGGCATCTTGCCATATGCATCTGCTACAGTGGGAGATGGTGCCCTCGGCTCAAGGGGACGCACAAGGTAGTATTTTTCAAACAAACCTGTCAATGTCCGGGTGACAATGCCGAGATCAATCAGACTTCCAACTTCAAAGTAGCTTTCGACTGCTGCTTTCAGCCTTGTATAAAAATGCCGACTTAGCACTAGGCTCTTATGAAATCTGTTGAGAGTACGAATTTACATCGAAAATTGATCTCATAACAATGTCGTCGTCAATTAGTCAAGGACGTAGTACAGCCGCCGAAGGAGAAGCGACATCCATCAGCGGACTTTGAATATATATCTCAGTTTGGAAAGTTCGCCCAATTAGGCAGGTGTCGCTGATCCCGCTCCGTCTTGGCCCCGTCCCTCTATCTCTCAACGGTGCGAGATGTCTTTGGACCCCGGAAACTTTGTATTCGAGTATGAGGAAGCTGCCAACTTTAAATACAGTACCAAGCGAGCTCCCGAATGGATGTATCCCCGAGTCCGCATGTATTGCCTCAAGCATCTACTCCCGCCTCTGAGTGAGCACAACTTTACCTTCAAAAAATCAAGAGAGTCTCTGAATTTAATGAAGTGCCCCCTCGCGACTTTGCACTGCTTGCGGAGCAGAGCATCCATCCATACACGCGAATCGACGGCATGGCCGGATGTGATTTCCGCTTGAAATTCCTCCATTACGCATCGGAATATGGTTGATTATGAAGACATTAGAGGAATGAGTGCTGCCTCCCTGGGCACGGGTTTTTGAGAAGGGAATGGGACGCGACGGGGATTGATTGGGCCGACCCAAATGGGAAGAGGCGCCGACATCAAGCTGGTAGCAAGCCGCCATCAATTGTCGCTTCTCTACGAACATGTGTAATAGATCCAAAACTTTATATGGGTGTGAACGACTGTCTTCACATCTCAGATAAAGTCGGCTTGCGAGACTAGTCATCAATCACAACGGTGAATCATTATTTTGACACCAAGAAGCAAGAGAGATTTGGTCAATGCCACCATTTCATTGGAAAGAAGATTGTGCTCCTACCCAGTACGGGCTGTCCTATCCCCTTTGCTAACTCTCGGTCGACCCGACTATGCCACCGTGAATGGGCCGCATACGCCGAGCTCGCAGGGTCTAGTAGCACATTGACTTCCGTGTCCTTCCCTTTGAAATTTTTTCAGCTACCCAATTGCTCGCGCACTGCGCATCCCCCAGGCAGATGTGCACCTGCATCGTCGTGTGAATCGCCCCAAGGTGCCGCCAGAAGTCATCATTGGTCAGATCCTGGTCGCGCGGAATCAGACGCATAAGTGCAAATTGCTCACGGCACTTCTCGATAGTAACGTCCTCCGGGTTCCGGTCAGTCTGTGGAGTCTGTAGCGACGGGTATGTAGTCTTCATTAAGCGCCAGTATTGGTCCGTCATCAGGGAGCGGAGGGGATTGGTGAGAGCAGGGCTCGAAAAGCTCTTCAATGTGCAAGCGATGCAGAGACATGAGATGGTGGAATCTGTTTCAAGTGTAGGGTTAGGGTAATTCCAGGGTTAAGGCGTGGGAATAAAGTCGATGATCGAGGTCGGACGGACAATTAGCGATCTGAGACCTGGATACCTCCGGATCCAGGAATAAGCCAGTCGTCCGGGAGCGTGACATCTCGCACCCACACGTGCCAGGGACAACTCGAGCAGACTTTTTGCGCCGGGTTTCTCAAGCTGTATTTGCCGAAGCATTCGATGCCGTCTTCCCAGGGCTATGGCTGAGGCGCTAGGGCTGCCGCCCGTTGCCGTCGCGACGGTTTGACGGCACCCGTCGAACGGGTGCCGTGCCCGTCCCGTGGACCATTTTTTTCCTCAAGCAACGGCCCGTCAAACGACGGCCGTGACGGCCGTTTCAACGGGTCATATAAATCAACCTTGAAACTGACACTTTCCGTCATTATTTAGTCCACAGAGACTTCCATCTTGGAAGGGATACACCTTCCTGCTCGCCTGACCTTTTTGCCGGCTCCAAACAGACGGTATATTGCTTGTGTTGGGTTCTCGGCAACTCCCGATCATGATTGCCGACGTGCAACTTCAAGGTTTCGGTCGGTTTCTCTAGCTGGAAGCACAAAAACATCAGGGTGGGCAGGTAGGAATCAAACTCATGACATTGCAGTCCTCATCCACATTTTATTAGGGTCAAAAAGCAAGGTAAAGTTTTAAATTCCCACCCTACCCGTCGAGACGGCCGCGACAGCCGTCCCGTCGCCCGTCCCGTCCCGTCAAGGTTTCGGAAAGAAGAAAAACGGCCGTCGAATCGACGGCCGTTGCCGTCACGGCAACGGGTGGCAGCCCTATGAGGCGCGAACTTGAAATGACCTTGCAGATTGCACGGTACGTCCAGTTCTTAAGCCTCCCTGCGGGCCACAAGTCCTCGAGGGTCAGCCCGCGCATACGCACGATCCTGATGATGGGCTCCGAGCCATCCTCCTCTGAACTCGAGCCGCTCGCCAGCGCCATGAATGTTGGCCTCGTGGCGCATGCGGCTCACAGACAGCTGGAAATACTTCTCCACATCGGGCGTGTAGGGCACGCGCGCCGCGATGAAGAGTGGTCGCTCGCACAGGATAAGATTCCCCTTCTTAATGCTGAAGGCATCACGGCGATGCGGAAGGTGGGCGTGGCGGGGTGCGTCAATGGATGGGAAATTCCAGGAAGGCTCAGCAACGCGTCTTTGCACTCAGGGAAGAAAAGGCATTCCGAGACATGCTCGTTCGGTCCCGCGCTACTAGGCAAGGTCGTGCACACGACGCCGTTGGGGCTCATGGTATAGGGAGGAAGCGGTGCGTCGAACTGCGTTATGAGACCTAGGACGCTGCGTTCGTTTTCTTTGTCGTTCTCGCGACCGGCTATAGTGCAAATATGTTACCCCTATCCAACGGGCGATACGTGTCCCGACTCACGGATTTTAGCTTCAACAGCGGGAGAGCGGCCCGATGTCTTGGTCGAGGCATCGGGCTGGGGGCCTGGGTGGTGAGCAAAACGAGACGAGAAAATACACGATTGAGGTTGAACCACAGCACCCAACTCGGGGTCTTAGACAAGCTTCAGCCTTTGAACTCTTCAAAAAACGCGCTTCCGTACGAAGGGGAAAGGAGGGAAAAGATAGGGAGGCTAAGAGCAAAAGCGTTTTGAAAAAAACACCGCGCTCTTTACTGCGCAGTTCTTCTAGACGTCCAATTTTGACGTACTTGGAATTATTGATATTGCACGCTGTGACCGGTCTAACTGAGACCTAGACCGGGAATTCAAACAACTTGTTGCTCAAAGCGGGGATGGAAGGCTCGTTACAGAGACCGTGGTCGATGCTCAGCTCGTACTACGAGAGCATTTATATCCTGGTACATTGAATAGAGGTTGAACTCCCACAAAACTACAAAACCGGTCTTACACCCGAGGTTACGCTCGATATCAACACGAAAAATCTTTGGTCCAAATTATTCTCATCTCTGGACTCCATTCAAGCCAATGAAACACTCCAAAACTGCTGAGGAGCTCCATGGAAGACCTCGTATGTGACCTACATACCCACAGGTCAGCACTGAACAAGCACTAAGAACTTCGGTCAATTTACCGGAGGGCTTATGAGACTAGCAGAGAGTTGAATGGGCCATGAGGTCAACGTCGTATTACTGACAGCCTCGAAGAAGCTTCAGACGAAGTGTATGTCAGAAAGACAGGAATGCGTAATGAGGGAACATTTACATAAAACTCGTGTCACTGACTTGCTGCACAACGAAATTTGCTGGAAGACTCGCATGGATTGTTGTCTGTGCGAATTCCGTGGGTCCGTCGGGGGCACCAGAATACGAAAGGAACGTAGAGCCTAGTTGGCTTTGAATATTGAACGTGCCCACGGAGGTCAGGGATGGCACCAAACTCCACTATGGACATCGATTAGAACACAAAATCTGCGTCTAGCCTAAGACTCGCCATTTGGTTCGCAGTGGGCTGGGCATTTATAGGGTTTGAGATTACTGGATTGTTTTCGACCGAACGGGCGAACGAGGAATCCAGGACATTGCCCTGGAAGTCAACGAGCATGAATCCAGCGGCGGCTGCGAGGGTAGTAATGTTGACCATCGCGAGGTGAACGTGATCGGTGGTGGGTATGCCTGATGATCGAGCACCTTTTAAATAAGTTTTGGATTGGTTACGCTAGAAGGGGATTAAAGGTCATGCGAGGAACGAGGAAGGTACTTGTTCAGGTACAAACTGCTCGGTAATATTGCAACAAGTCAATAACACCAGTATCCCATATGGTACCAACAGAAATACGCTCCGATGCTCCTTTGCGAGTGGAGTCCTGAGCAACCGCACAAAAATAATTCTCGAATACCGCAGGGAAAAAATTATTCATCCAATCTGCTTGGACGCACCCTCAGGCAGCCTCATAGCATGCTTCCCGGAGCACCAAGTGTTGTCGCGCAGTCGGGAGTTGACGAGAGGACGACATTCGCGTTCTGAAACGACCCCGCGACCGGATTCAATGAAGAAGATCTATCACCATTCACAGCTGTTCGCCCTGCTAGGAACACATTGTGAACTTCGCTTTCAAAGTAGAGCCTTCCAACGACGCGAGGTGACCGGGTCTCGTGGAGTCTTCCACAGTTTATGTATATGTGTAATATTTTTGAATGGGGCGTCATTATGAGACTTGAGTTTCGCCAAGAGTTATGTGGATCCGATTCCCCAGGAATAATGTGGTGACGGGCGGCTGGAGAAGCGCCGAGTACCACGGGAAATACCACGCGCGAATGAAGGAAGGAAGGGGTGTCAAATAAACGATGTTGGCCGACCATGCAAAGGAAATACCGCAGAAGAAGGATGGGAGACCAATCGGAGATGGTGGAAATCCCGGCGGTGACGTAAGCAAGTGAGGGCAAGTCGAGGCGCGGTGAATGACTAGCATGGGATTTAAGGTCGGAGAATGATAGATGTATGCGCAAGAAAGGAAAACAAGGAGCGAGGAGAACGGAGGGTAGTAAGTGGGCCGGGCTTTGGCAACGAACGGACTCGGAGCAGCAAGTTGCAAAGGTGAGATATGGGGGCGAGCTGAGAGCGGGAATATTGTTCCATAATTGGCGCTATACCTCCTCCATGTTGAATCCCCTCGAGCCCTTCGTCGTATTGATCTTGTTTAGTAGGTTGTCCAGTCGTCTTGACCTAGCTACTTGAGCTGTCGTCCTCTTGGCAATCTTTGGGACTCGTCTCCGGTCGCCCTCGTCGGTTTTCCCACAAACCCACCGTTTTGTGAGACACGGCGAACAGTCCCGTGGTGTCTCAGCTACCCTCAGACTCAGAGGCAGACGTCCGAGGACGAACTTGAAGAGATCAAAAGGAATTTATATGTCTATTGCGGCCCGGCAAGCGCCGGCCCCCGGCCCGCTGTGAGTAATACGTAATACGACACTCCGCGACTGCGCACGGGCCCAGCGTACCCACCCACTGCCTATGCAATGTCAATGGAAAGACCTTTGCTTCATCGCATTTCCGCGGATTTTCTGATTGTCTGCGATAGGTCTGCAGTTATTGCATCCTTCTGGACTTCGGGAAGGTTCGGGAACGTACAAAACGCGCTCAGATCTGGGGTGCCTATCTACAGCTAAAGGCAGCGAGAGATGTTTGGAGACAATTTAGAGATGAACGTTCCTGAAGATCTCATCTACATACGAAGTTCCCTGAAGCTCGCCAAAATGTCGCTGAAGAAGTCAAGAACCCGGGCGTCATCTGAGATCCTAGTTTTGGCGGGATGAAAGGTTTCCAAGATGCGCTCCTGATCTCGATAGCTGGCTCAGCAGACCTCTGCAGGGAAGCCACTGCAAAGCACGCCATTGTCCTCAAAACGACCGTTCGACACTGGCACAAGTTCGACATCACTGTGCAGGTAGAATTGGGGGTGTTACTCGCCAGAAATTGACTATTGTGGCCCCTCCGAGTCTAAGCAGCTCGCCCCCCGAGTAGATTGGGCGGGAGAGAAACTTGAAATACCGGCCCGGGTTCCGAAAGCGATCACGTTTGGCCGCTTTGGCCTTTAAAATGGGTTCTCCTTTCACCACCATCCACCCGCATCCAGCTCGTCTTCGGATATAGACCTCCCACCTTGCGAGGTCTTCATCCTTAAAACCACACAAATGCACGCCGTTGCCGAGCGGATTTGCACCCCCGAGTAATTGAGGACGCGTTCGGGAATCCTGAATACGCCCTGAATGATTACTTCCACAATGGCATCCAAGAGGAATTCCTTTTCCCTACAAGGACAATGGCGCTGACTATTGTCTGTGGATCCGCGGTGTCTTTCCGACTTACGATGGTAAACCACCGAGGTTTCGGATTCCCCAATAAGTATCCGTTCCTGAAGGACCTCGGCCCTATGGAAAGTGAGGTGTTCGAGTGGCCACCACATCTTTCGGGTGCGTCTGGATTTCACCTACGCGGCCGACGATTTTGGACTGACGGTATCCAGTCCCTGCTTGGTTCTACCCCCGGTTGAGGAATTTTACTTTGAAGATGTTAGAGGAATCGAGGAAGCAGAAGGAGGAAAATCGGTTGTGGATCCATAACCCATACCACCACTCGCCAACAATTTAAAGAGACCGTTCCGGTGCTTGGCTTGTTCGACCAGCGAGAAGGGCACTGCTGTATGTGTCCATTGTCATCTCCATTGTATCGTCCACCATATCATTAGAATGTGCTATTCATCTGACATTCAAGCTGGAAGTCTGTCCGTAGCGGTTCCATATCCCCGTCTCCCCGTCATTCAAGACATTCGCCTTATTACGAAATATTGAAACACGACCCGTACAGTGGTCAAGTAGCTACCACTATCCACGGTCTTCGCGAATCACTGGCCCGAATTGTCGTCGTGGTCTATTCCAGAACAGACGCTTCGCTCGCCTCTGAATCAGTTTCGTATCCCCTCGTCTCTATTTTGATATCCAAGCCCAAAAGTCGAACTTTCAATAGTCTTGCGTATGCCGAATCAAAAGGAACACGTTCTCGCTGGACGAGGAGAAGTTAAAAGGAACACGTTGTTCAAACGCGGACTTTCCGTCAAGCTAGATGTTGACTTGACTCGTGATTCCAGCATCCGAACCATGGATTTATGGCTGGAGGCCCGGCAACCGTACAACGTGAAAACTTCCAACTTCGGAATGAGCAGAGAGGGTGATCCTTCGCTCGACTTGAAGGTGAGCGCTTCCCATACTCCATCCGTGGACTGTGTACTATCCCCACGCTCCCAGACGTCAAGGCGTCGAAGTAAGGGGAGACTATCCAGGCATGATATGAATTCTGTATCGTCGAGACGGGTCCCACGTAAGGCGAACTCTTCGATAGTTGCCCCGGATCGGCTTAAAAATCGTGGAAGACCGTGGGCACCCGTTCCTCCTCCTAGTGCCTCAATGGAAAGAGTGGAGAGTGTAAAACATGTAAGGCGGTTTCAAAAAGAGTCTACGTATGTCGTGTGCTCAATCTTGAGAGTCTGCAATCGGTGAAGAGATATTGGAGGCTGTTGGGGGGAGGAAGGGTCTATTCAGGTGATTTTGAAACTGCAAGCGATTGCATTCGAAGCTTCGGCTAGAATCTGAAAGCAATCATTTGTCGAGCAGTTCCCCACATGGATGTTGGTTAATTGTGACCACGGGAAAACGCAGTTTTCTCTTCGTGTCGTAACATTGGCGGCAACAATGTCATCGAAGAATAGGGAAGCTAGCTTGGGCGCAATTTAAAAATTATCCCAAGGTGTTGTCTCCGTTTCGTATCCATCGCCTTCGCCACGCCGAACAGATAAATGCTCCAAATGAGAAGAGATTTCGATCGAAGTTCGCCCATGACATCGCCTGAGCGAGTCGGAAGATTTTCCAGGTCCACAAATCGCCAGCGGTTTGCGTAAGGCAAGATGGACCTGATGAGGCTCGAGCAACACCATTCAATGCTTTCCAGCACATAATTCTGTGGTTGCCGATGCAACCGAATCGATAAAGGAAGGGATCCTGATCGCTTGAACCACATACCACAAAGAACGATGTTCCTCTGGATTTTGGAAAGACGGGTGCAATCGAGGGATATGGAGTTCCATAGACACGGCAATGAAAGCGCTATAGCTCTCCAGTGACGACAGATTTCCCCAAAGACCAAAGGAGCCACATGGAGGCGGGGCTCGACGACCTTATAGGGCTTTGGTGCAACTTCTTCATCATCCCCATCATCCGAGTCGGTGAGTTCCCTCTCTCTGCCTCAATTTCCGTGCCGTGGAGGAATATTTCGGCCATTATTTCATTGTGGATGCGTCGAATGGGTGCGATGGAGGCTTTATGTTCCTCGGAGCGACGACAGAGTTGGGCCAATTCGCAAAGGAGGCGGTTAATAGTGCGCTCCCTGCATGTTATTTCTTCGTTCGTATCCTGAAGAAACTCGTGTATAGCAGCTTTTTCGCTAGCGGTGGGCAGGGTTTCTCGCCCAAGAATCGATTGGAATGACGATGGAGGGAGCGCGGCCGCGGCGCGCGCAGGATGCGTTTTGCAAGAGTCGACGCAATGGCTTGCCGGAGCAATTTCAGAGAGTGTTGAGGTCATAGCAGCTTCATTAGGCGTCAGCTTAAGAGTAAGATGATGGCCAACGTGGTAAGTAGCTCATCGACGAAACGAAGAAAAGAAAAATTTGTCGGGGTACAGTACTTACGTACTTCAGGTAAGCCTGAGGATCACGGATATTCAAGACTCAAGTTTCGACACGTTTGACCATTCAACTACACTCATGACGATTCGACCACCCGCAAATTCAAGGACCATACATACTACACTACAAAAGTTCGACCAATGCAGATACAAGCTTAAGTTTGATACACTTTAAATGTTAGCACACACACCCGGCTCGTTCATCCTACATACTCCTCCACAAACCGGCCCCACCGTTCTACAACAGGCTTGACAATCCCCTCCCACTCCTTGCCTTTGTACGGCCCCTTCTTGACGCGCGTGAACGTGAAGATCTCCTTGTGCTGCGACCCACCTGTGAGCGAGATTCAAATTAGTATATTTATGCCTAGATCGTATTTAATGAGGACGAGGACCCACAGTCAAGGCATTTGGGGCCCGTCCCCATCGCCGCCGCCGCGGGCTTCTTGTTCGGCGTCGAGGGCGGGCTCACAATATCGACCACCGGCGGCTGCCCCTTCTTGAAGCTCTTCCAGTTCGGCTTGAGGTACTGCCCCTCGGCGACGAGATCCGCGAGCTCGAGGTGGATGAGGCGCTCTGGTGGTTATTTAGTCAGTTCAGCTGGTGAGAAAGGCGACAATGGACCCACCCAAGCGGTGGCACGACGGGCCTTTGTGTCCCGCCTCCGCCACCCGCCCCTTCATCAGACTGGTCGCAGGCAGTCCCGTGTCGGGGTCCACGCCGCCAGGGAACCAGCCACGGAGAACATGTTCCTTTGAGGAACACTGCTTCGTCCACTGGTCCAGCCGCCGCGCGAGATGAGTCGTGCGGCCGGTCTTGAGCTGTATTTGGGGGGAATCGGGATCTAGATGGGATGGGATGTCGTGAGGGGGCTTCACATGAAGGCGGTCAAACGCACCGCGGATCTCAAACGTATAAATATACCCCTCTGTATCCTTGGGCGAGCGCGCCTTCTCCATCTCTACGCGAAGCGCGACCTGCGTTTCGGGGGAGAGATACGACGGAATGAAGTCTAACGGGACAATTGGCCGCTTCTCATTAGATGGGAAGAAGCTGACCCACCAGCGAACGTCACCCAGATCTCGTCTCCCCTGTCCTTCCCCTCACCCATCCACTTTCGAGCATAAAACCCAGTTACACTGCCGGTGCCGCCGATGAAATCCTTGATGTGCTGGTGACAGTACCGTTCCACTGCGCCCTCGCTGCTGAGGTTTCCGTCGACATCTACATCGTCCCCCGTGAGGCGGTAGGAGAACGCAGGCCCACGCGATTTTACTTCGCGCGTACACCGCTTGCCGGTCTTTGTGAATCCTGAACACGTCTCGACAGTCGGCGCAGAATTCGAACGCCGAGGTCTGGGCTTGGTCTTAGTCGGTGTTCCTGCGGAAGGGGAGCCGCCAGGGCTGGGCGAAGGCTGGGGAGGAAGGAAGGGAGAGTCATATGGGGCCGCGTGTGCCGGGGGCGGCAGAGAATGGGGACGGGAGCCGAAGGGCGAAGGGACGTTCAGGAAGCTCGGGGGCTCAGCGGACTCGTGAAGGGCATACTGCATTGTCATCGACGTCGGACCCTCTGATGAGTTTATGGATGGCACTGGCATCGGCATAGAGGGGGGCCGTGGCAGAGGGTTTGCAGCAAAATTTCCGGGGTTGAAACCACCAACGAACTGGGCCCGGGGCCGTGGAGACTGGTTCTGGGGAGGGTAACCATTCGGGCTCGAGTTTGATAACTTGAGCTGGTCGAAGCGCTGTACGAAGTCGGGTTCGGAGGAGGGTCTAATGGCATAGACACCGTGATCACTTCCGTAGTAGTGCGGTGTAGGTTTCGGTGGAGGTTTCGGTGGAGGTGCATCCGAAATCTATATATTCCGAGTCACTTATTGAAGTTGGTCACACCAGGTCAACTTACATCCGAGTCGAGGTCAAAGAGCTTCGCGAGGAACTGCTTGGCCTTGCCCTTTGCAACATATGTCGTCGACATTCTAATCTGTATTTATTGCCCAAACGGAAGCAATTCAAGGTATGAAGCGGAAGCAAATTGTTGATCAACGATGGCGCGCAATTTGTGACACGTCGTAAAAATGGGCTGGAAAGTGAATAGAAGAACAGGGTATAATGGGGTGCCCAGAGGATAGGACAGACGAGAACGCTCGGGAGCGAGTGGAGGTCGACCTGAAAGAGGTAATGATGCACTGCCACCATCAAATGGTCCTATTTATTCGACACGTGTATCGCCTTTCAAAACAAATACGACCGCACGCGTTCTTGCGTTTTTCTGCTTCCGCCGTATCTGAATCCTCAACCGCCGGGGAAGGCCGCCGTTACTAAAACCTGTGACGAGCTCGCGTCTATCGCAATATAAAAGGAAGTTCAAGTTGACGTGTTTATTGCCACAATGTCTCTCTTCACCCCCTTCAAACTTGGAAGCATCACCATCCCCAATAGGATTGGTACTATGCACTTTACTTACTCTTTTGCAGCTCTCATGTCTTTCAGGGATGAGTGCCCTCACGCGCAACCGCTCGACGGCGACCGTTCCCAACGAGATCATGCAGAAGTACTATGTTGAGCGCGCACTTGGCGGCGCAGGCCTCATAGTACGGCGAATATACATCTTATAGCGCACTGTTGGGATACATTTTCGCCAGGTCACCGAGGGCACGCTCATTACGCGTCAAGGGTGCGCCGAAGCGCTCCCTATTTCTCTCGTGATACTGATATATTGCCCTAGAACTGAATGGCCTCAGGCGCCTGGCATCTGGGATCCAGCCCAAGTCGTTGGGTGGAAGAAGGTATCAACTTAATTGAGAGGTGTCTATGTTCCTGACCCCAGTCAGATTACCGATGCTGTTCACGAGGCCGGCAGCAAAATCTACTGTCAGGTTCGTCCGATAAGCTATGATGCCGCATATTGCATTCCTCACGTCCTTGTTAGATCTGGCATCGCACGTCCCAAGCTCTCGTTCAATTCCCCCCATTTGACGAGTCCTGCAGTCGGTCGTGTCAGCCATCCCGATGCCCCAGAGCAGATTGCCGCTGGTGTGGTACGCCGTTTCAATCAACATTCCCGTTCTTTTCCCGCTGCTGATACGCCTCCAGCCCGTCTATGCTCCTTCCGCAATATCTGCTCGCGGCGGGAAGTTCCGGTTCCTCCCTGGGCACCCCGGATACGTAACGGTAAGATTCTCCAGCTCCTTTTGATTCGGATTTTCACCTAGGTTCTCAAGCCTACCGAAGTCCCCGACCCCACCACCATTATCGCCCAATTCAAACAGGCGGCTATCAACGCGAAGGAGGCCGGCTTTGACGGTGTTGAATGTGCGCCGCACTTGAACGTCCAAATCAATTGATCTCGACACGTCTGCCAGTGCACGGCGCGAACGGGTACATCGTCGCCCAGTTCCTCGATTCCACCGCCAACAAGCGCACCGACAAATGGGGCGGGAGCCCGGAGAATCGCGCACGCTTTGCGCTCGATACCCTCAAGGCCCTGATCGAAGTCTTTGGGCCTGATGTTTCAATCAAGATCAGCCCTGGTACTTAAGCTTCCTCTCACGTGTATACTTCTTGCTTAAACACGGGGCCGTAGCTGGGGGGTACAATGACGTCGGGATGCCGCTGCAAGAGACCATCGACACGTTCGGCTATCTCCTTCGCGAGGCCAACAAGCTCGGGCTCTCGTACGTCACCCTGGTGCGCTACAGCGCCGCGTCGGACCCCGAGATCGACGGTCCGTTATTTTCTTTCCTTCATCTGAACGTGTCTACACCGCTTACCGTTCGCTTGCAGGCAAGAAACGCGCAACGGAGCACGACGTGGTCGCGACCTTCAGCCCGTTCCTCACCAACACCCCTGTCTTCGTCAACTGCGGCGTTACCCCCGCGGAGGCGGAGCAGCTCGTCAACAGCGGCACCGCCGCGGGTGTCTTCTTCGGCTTCAGCTGGGTCACCCACCCCGACGTCGGGAAGCGCATCAAGGCGGGCAAGGAGCTGGACAACGTGCCCAACTTTGCCCACTTGTACGGCGCGGTGGGCGTCGACCCAGCCCTCGGTTATGTAGACTACCCAGGTATGTAGACGGCGGCAGAGGAGAGTTCCTCGTTGCGTGTAGAAAGATGTTCTTGAGCTTGTCAAAATAAACTTTTGTACAGGCATACAAATCACAGCGTTGTTGTTGTATAATTACACCATCCTACGCTTGGCAAGCAGCCAAGAGATCAGCACCAGATCCGAGCATGCTATTGATATCTAACAAAACCAATTTCAGTGGGCTGGACGAGGAGAAAAATAACCAAAGGGCGGACAATCGAGGAATGTTTCGATCGGGATCATGTTGAGGGTGCCCATGGGCGTAGATGTCTGCATCGGCTGCCCGCCCCACAGCACGCGAAGGAAGTACGCCTTTTGCGAATTCTTATAGAGTTCGAACACTATTTCTGAACCCCTGGCAGATCTTTTCACACCTGCGTCATGAAACTCAAGTTAAAGGACACACATTCCGGGCCAGACCATGTTGGAGATCTGCAGGAAGCCGAGGGCGGGCGCTACGGATCCGTCGTGGGCAATCTTTCATCCCAAAATGAGATGCGCTTTTTCATCGAAGAACCCACTTACGTTGTGATACCACTTGGTCTAGCGAGAGTGTGAATGGAGGGAGGTATGAACGAGGTAGAAATTCAACATGGTACCTTGCTCTGGCCGGCAACTACCGCCTCGAGGTGCGCCTGGAGCTCAAGGAACCACACACCGTAATGCCAGGCGGCGTACTGCGTCGAGCTGGGCGCGTCGCGGTAGTAATACGAATATTCCCAGTTACCGAGCCGGAAAACAGTGTTTGCCTTCCGTGGAAGTCGGTCAAAGTAACCGACAAGGGATTCGTTCCTACCTCGTCCTGAGTAACACAGAGTGAGGTATCGTTGACACTGCACGGAAGTGGCTTGCTGTGGCACAACTTTGCCGACAAATTATCATAGTAGCTGGTCGGGTTGATGTTAGGAGATTGTAGCGCAAGTAGTGATGACTCTTACTGGTCAAACGAGGTGTGCCAACCCGCACTATCGTCCGTCGCAGTGCCAGACACCGCATCGAGCTTGGCATAAAGGGGGGCCGCATCAGTGAGATGGGTCGTCCAGTTGGAGCTGTCTGAGGTATACGCGCTGAACAGGTTATTTGCTGCCGGGCATGAGTACACTGGCTCGAGCGAGTCGTACGTGTCCGACTGAATGAGGACTGCGATGTTGTCGGTTCCAGGGAACATGCCCTTCACGAGTCCGCCGGCCACTGGTTTGGTTAGCTTGGTCTGGCACGCAACACGTCGGATGCTGGATGATACCTTGCGATGTAATGTCATTGTTAGTGACCCCTAGTAATGTTTCAGAAGATGGCACAAGGTTTCGAGTAATCAAAACCAACGGATTTGAACCAGGGCGGGGTCGAGTGTCTCCCCCAAGCCCAAGCGACTGGCATAAACCGCGCGAAGGTCCTGAAAAACATGAGTACCTTATCGAAGCAAATCCCAAACTACTCACAGAGCCATGGGTATGCGAGTCAACGATCCCGTCAGAGGTGATTTGGGGTAGTTGGCAGCTACATGCAATGAGCGAGGTATCACGGCTAGGAAATAATGCATACGTCGTGTTGACGAAGCCGGGCCCAACTGTGGTTGTCCACGGGTTTTCAGGGTTTACGGTCGCTTGCCACTGTGCATAGATTTATTAGAACGGCCTTGATATTTTCAGCTTAGGAAGCCCACCTGTATTTCGGTGACGTCTGCGGCGACACCGCTGGGACTATATGACTGTCAACATAGTGCTGGAATATCCTGCAAAGGTACCGACCCTTTTCCGTATTCCACAGGACCCTCTCCGGTGCAACTTGCCGTTCATCAGCAACAACGAAAGATGGGTGATATGATAGACCTACTCCCAAGGAATATCTTCCTTGAAGAAGGTATTGGACGAATACGGCGTACGCTTATGGTGCCGTTGGATAATCTGAAGGGGACTCAGTCGCGCAGGCGAAATTCATGGAACGCTCCTCACCTCGATGTACTCGAGCGTGTATTCTGGCGCCGGGGTTCTGCATCGCGCGCGCGAGACTCAGTCAACGTTGTAGGACGCGAAAAGTACACCCACTTGTATTCGAGCGTGCGGACATGAGGCATGTTGCACCTAAGCCGCCTTCAGACACAAAATACATAGCAGAGTAAAATGCAAAACCAATTATATTCGCCATAGCTCTGGTCAGGTGTCGTGGACGAGTTGAAAATCCCCGGCGCGCCAGTTCCGTTCAAGACAAAAGTGAGATTATTGATGTTACTCTGCGCCGGGGGGTAGTGAACGACTTGGGCCGATGTGATAGCCACCATGGATGCGAGGAGCACAACCTGAGGGACGGGACAGACCATAGCGAACCCAAGTGAACGCGCGGATCCACAGCGCACAGACTTCGAAGCGCAATCATTTATACAAGCGTTGATGTCGACAAACGTGGGCTGGTCCGCGGATACAGCGGCGGGCCGTACGCAACGACGAATCTGGGAAACTATACCGACGTAGGCAAGTGAATAGAAGAAGTGCAGGTCCACGTGGCCCCGCGATCGACTTGATATAAATTCACTGTAAAATAAAATACGATTATTTACGACGTCAAGCCCTCCCACGGGGACACCCTTACATCCCAGGAGTCGTCCTCGTGGCGGATAGTCACCGTGAGCCCTTCCTCCGCCAACCGCTGCATTTCCGTCTTGAGATCAAACTCGAACTCGATGGCGCGATCAAATGAAATCTCCGCTTCCTGCAGCTGCACCACCCGCCCCCGCGGCCGCCTGCGCGATCTTAAAAACGCGAGTAGCGCGCCGTCGGAAAAGTCGGAGCACTGTGCGAGCTTGAGCACACGCAAGTTCGGGCACAGCAGGGGGTTGTCGTACGACATGGCCCGGATGAGCGCGTCGGACACCACACACCCGCCTTCGTCCCGCCAGTCGCGCCCGCGGTCGTGCACGATGAGCTCGGTCAAGCTGGTTACAGACTGCAGGCCAAGAAGATATATAAGATCGTCGGCCGTCGCCGTGATGTCGCTGAGCGTTAGCTTTTGCAGGCGGCACGGGGAGCGCGATAATAGACGCTGCAGGGCGGGGAATACGTGGAGGTCACCGTTCACGTCACGTATTTCTATATTCTGCAGCCCGGGGAGAACGAGCGAGTCGAAGATGTCGATGACCGTACAGTCCGTCGCCGGGAATTTGGTCGCGAGGACGGAAAGGGTGCGAAGATTCGGTAGAGTGAACACCCGCAGAGGTAGCGAATTGGCCTGGTCTGTGGGGGGAAAGTGCAAAATGCACGTTCGCAGATTGAGACATTCGCGCAAAATATCCAAGGTCATGGAGCCGTCAAGGCCGAAAAACTCTTGCGTCGGGGCCAACGAAAGCGAGGTGAGCTGGGCCCACGGCAATGGCGGTAGGTTAACGTTCCCCTCGTGCGTCAATGAGATCGTGTGGAGCCGGGGAGCATGTTGAAGAAAGATGAGATTGGCAGACCTTGCGGGCGCGAATCAGATTATGTTGCGATTGAGAACTCTTGAAGGGGCATACCAGTCATCGCGGGCAAGAGAGCCACCGTTGGTGATGGCGAATGTTTGCAACAAAGGGACATCGGAGCCTTGGAGGTAGTGGAACGAGTCGAGTGAATCGGTTGGCACTCGGAGCTCAACATGCCTCCATCGGTTCGATAGAGGCAATATTGCTTCTACGAATGGAGAAGCGGCGGCGACGGCAGCACCACCAAAGCCCGCTTCACGGCTTACCCACAAGCTAATGGATAGCGGACAGACCCCCGAACGTGCTAACCTGGAGCCGGTCACTACGCGTATATCTAGAGCGATAAAGATGCTGACCAGTTCTCAATCGCTCGTCGTTTCACTTGCGTCTGGGCGGTGGCGGATTCGGAGTATTCCATGGGCGGGCAAACGATGTGGACGGATGACCACAATGCCGGTGTGGCAAACGCAATTCGTCTGAACCCAGAGCAGACGCGACCAAGCAAAAGTGGGGCCTCGGACGCGTGCATGACAGCATTCCGGTTTGCGGACAATGTCATGACGAAGATGAGTTGTAGAACCTCGGGCGGTAAATTCCGCACGGGAGACAGCAAAGCGATATGCGCATCGACGGGGGTTTTAAGCTGGCGGTAAGCTCTCTGGAGGTCGTAAAGAAGAGCCTGAGTCTGGCCAATTTCTGCCTCGAGACGAGCAAGTTCTTTCAGAGGATCTGCACACAACTCGCGGATTTTCAGGGCCTCATCGGGTGTCGGTACGTAGTTGGTGTGCAGCAAGTGCTTGAACGGCGAAGACTCAAAGTCCATAGTCTATCGCGCTCATAGAAACGAGGTTACGAGTGGTCAGTCTGTCTAGAGAGACTAATCGCGCTCAGAACAAATTGTTTTGATGAAAACGTATACAACAATAAATAAGAGAATTATCGACGCGCTTAACTACTTAGGTTCGGAGCAAGCCTGCGCAGCTCCGGGCCGGCAAGCCGGCGCCTTCGCTGAAGGGAGAGGGATGGGAGTATAGGGATCAATAATGATGCGGGACATGATGCGGGACATTGATGCGGGACAAAACCGCCCAGGCATATGCCTCCAGGTATTTCCCTGCGGGCATATGCCTGTGCGTATTTCCCTGCGGGCATATGCCTGTGCGTATTTCCCTGCGGGCATATGCCTGTGCGTATATCCCTGCGGGCATATTTCCTTGGGTGTATTCCTGCAGGGCTACCGGTTTGGGCAAATCACTTCAGGCTCTGGCCCTCGGGGAACTGTCTGAAGGAAAATCCTTGTAGGTAGAGCTCTATAGGCATACATCCTATGTAATAACATCCCTGGATTTCCCTGGATACCATATACTTTGTCTTGTGGCCTCAGAATTATAGCTGTATGTATATCTTCTTGGAATAAATATACGAGGTGAGGAACACATTTGGCAGTGCTTGACGCGCTCCCCACAATCAAACAAATAACACCGCGAAGCAATCACGTGCCAGATCAACGCGACGCGTCTCTTTGATGAGGTTGATGTTTAACCACCACGTCGCCTTCTGCAGGCTCACCGGTTTGCATGCAGTTGTTGCCTGCAGGTTGCGAGCCAGCAGATCTACATTTTCTCCTTCCTCTACAGGCTCAACGGTTCGCATGCAGTTGTTGCCCGCCGGATGCTTCAGTCAGACCTTGTGGTCCAGACGTTGCGAGCCCGTAGATTTACATTTTTCCCTTCCTCTGCTGGCTCACTGGTTCACACACCGTGGTGATCCAGCAGCTTCTAGTTATTTTAATTTCTATCTCTCCCCACGCTCCACGCTCATCGCCCCCCAGTTTTTCCTTCTTTAAACCCTGCTTCATTATCTAATAAGTATCTCCCAGACTCTCCTCTGGCCCGCCTACCTTTGCCCTGCGTTCGTAGCCACGGACGCTAGCGTGAGTGGGTTGTTCGGGCCGGATGTGGCGCCACCATCAAAGCGTTGCCATGGCCATCGCCACCGTTGCCCCCGTCGCCCTTCGAAGTCCCCCAATCCGGACCACCGCCTGCAACACGGATGGATGGGAGTTATAGTTGATGAGTTGGAGGGGTGTAATGCCATTTGGGGCCTAACAGGTGCGTGGCTTTTTTATTTTTTATTGCCCCTTGTTTTTTTCGTTTTTTTTTAACACCCTCTGTCTCAGAGGACATGCCAACACCCCTGCCGCAAACCAATATGTTCTTTTTTCGGGGCTGGCTTTTTTTTTAAGGCCCATATTTTTTTTTCTTGCCAGCCCAGTGTGCAAAACCCGGTGCCCAACCCCGCGGTGCAAAACCCAGGCGCCCATGCCTGCACACCCAACCCCCCGCGCCCAACCCCGCAGTGCAAAACCTGGGTGCCCGTCTCCGCGCACCCATGTCCGTGCGCCCAACCCCACGGTGCAAAACCTGGTTTTCCATGCCCGCCCACACGCCCAAGCCCTGCGCACCCCTCCATGCGCGGCCAACCCGGTGCGCCAAAGCCCGCATGGCCAACCCCGCACGCCAAAGCCTGCGGGACCAACCCCGCACGGCCAACCCCGCACGCCAAAGCCCGCTCGGTCATCCCCGCACGCCAAAGCCCGCGTGGCCAACCCCGCACGCCAAAGCCCGCGTGGCCAACCCCGCACGCCAACCCCCGCGGGGCCAACCCCGCACGGCCAACCCCGCACGCCAAACCCTGCGGGGCCATCCCCGCACACCAAACCCCGCGCGGCCAGCCCCACACGCCCAACCCCGCGCAACCATCCCCACGCGGCCAACCCCACATGCCCATCCCCGCGCGCCAGGTTTGCGTGGGCCGTTTTGCTTGCACGCTCATTTGTTCCTCGGGGACCTGACATAATTTATGTATCTTGTAGATAGTCTTTGTAGAATTCATTTGCTAGAGAGACGGACCGGCTAATACAGATTAATATGAATTTGCAGCAGCTTTGCTAATCCCATGTTTAAGGTACAGATAGCCTGGGAGGAAAGGCCTGCAGGGATATGTCCAGACGGAAAGGTGTGTCCCGCACTGTCCCGCATCATTGTCCCGCGGATGTCCCGCATCAATTTGATCCCCATTGTTTCAACCTTTTGCCATCCTGGGTGTGAAATGGCTGCAGACTTGAGAACTGTTCTACCTACACAAAAATAATTGTTTCGGCCCGAAGAGTCAGTAAACCCAATCGCGCTGTTCTGAAACACTTCCAATCCATGTGCTCATCCTATCTCGCCCAACAGGTGGGCAACAGTTTCCTGAACATTTTGAAACCGAAAGCCATTGATATATGCGAAAATCGAGGATTTTTGGCCCACGAAAGAGATCCAAACATCCTCGAGCGCTAGGCAAGAGAACCCAAATAGCGATGGTATGAATTCCACACGAATATTCTCACATTTATTGGCGCAGAGCTGAGCCGGAATGATAAATACAACCTAGTCTCCCTAGTCAGTCCAATTTTCTTTTTTTAATCGGAGAGAAAAAAACTTGATATATGTATGTGTAAACACAACCGATGGATTTGCAGAGTTAGTTCCGATTTGGCACTAAAATATGCTAGTCTCATTGGGCACTAATAGTCTAAATCTATTCTGGACACTGCACGACGGCCACTTTCACTGGGAATATTCATCCCCCTGCAGAACGGTTGTTCTGATATAAAGGGTCGGGCATTCGTTCCCAGCACTAATGGTTAATTTCCTTCAAAAACGAGTGGATTGTTTCGGCCGGTGAGGGGCCAGGATACTCAGGGTATTAATCGCACAGGTAGGAAGGAAACCATCCCGACAACAAGCCCCGACCTTGCTCACCCGGTAAATGTGTCGCCCAGTCAGAAATGGTCTTGGCAACGAACGTACTTGCCTTCCCCGCGATTTCTCCAGCTCAACGTGGGGCTATATAAGACCGGATATCCAACGAAACTAGGCCTCCAGCTCGTCTACCTGAGTCCACTCTATAACTCACAGATGATCGATGATCCGCGTAGCTCTTCTGCTCCTCCTCGGCGCGACCCTCGCTGCGGCCCAGTGCCCGAATGTGCACATCTTTGGCGCGCGTGAAACGACCATCCTGCCAGGTTTCGGTTCCACCATATCCGTTGTCGACAATGTTATCGCTGCATTCCCCGGTGCAACCAGCGAGGTCATCACTTGCATTGCTCGTCGCTGCACGGTACTGATGCATTACCATCAGGCAATTAATTACTCGGCTTGCGGAGGCCAGGCGAACATTCTATTTTCCTGGACTGAACACATCAGAATGACCTGCGTATTATCAAGGCCTCATGCGGCGACGATTCCTACGCCGAATCCGTAACCGAGGGTGTGGGGGCCGTCGCGAGCCACGTCGACAGCTTTAACTCAGAGTGCCCGAACACCATCCTTCAGGGTGGTCAGATCATGGATGATGCGTACTGCGGTGGAGGCGACACAACCGAAGCCCTCACCAGCACTGCTGTCCCCATCTCCACGGCGGCGCAGGCCAAGATCGCGGCGGCAATCTTCTTTGGCGACCCGCGTCACGTCCCCGGTCTCTCCTACGACGTCGGCACTTGCGAGGCGGATGGCGTACATGCCCCCACTTCGATGAATTTGACATTAGACTGACGATACGCAGTTTGTCCCCCGTCCGGTGGGCTTCATCTGCCCGTTCGCAAGCAACATCCAGTCGTACTGCGACGCACCAGATCCTTTCTGCTGCAATGGCAACAACACCACGGTGCACGAGGGCTACGCGACCGAGTACGGCGCCGTCGCCCTCACGTTCGTGAAGGCCAAGGTCAACGCGATAATACAATTGGGACACGTACATGGCTTAGCCATCTTGGTATTATGCGGCAAGAGCCCGTGAGTCCTGTTTACGGCGAGCGATTATTCCCCGCCTCCGTCGAGCTTTTGCGAAGAATCGTCCTTTTCCCAAGATCCACGTCGTGCTTGGAAGCTAGAGGTGCTCTGGCACGTTCTAATTTGACATCGACCGAGTAAAATATATCCGCGCGCCGCTGGAGAACAGTTGATAAGCGCCGTGCGGTGTGCTGCCGTCTGCAAGTCGTTTTCTGCGCTCGGCAGTGAGATGAACGGATCAATGAAGAACCGGAGGAAGGATGGCCGAATGAGGCGCGCCCTCGACGCGCACGAACGCTACATATCTGCGACGGGGTAGTGAGGTTGGTATTAACCTGGGAGTATGGGTCACGAATGGAAAAATATAACGGCGAGTAACGCCCTCACGACTTCTGAGAGGTGTGAGTTGATTCGTATTATCCCCGGAGTTTTTGGAGATTCTCTCCCGCTCCCACTTGCGTATCTTTTCGATATCGCGTTCATCTGGTTCGAAGTCGCGAGGAGAAGGCAAGTTTTGCGGGGGAGGCCGCCATGAAGGAGCACCGTGATGGCGCCTTTAGATCCGGAATCTTCCGTTTGCTTTCACTCACAATGGACCTGGTCAGACCTAGGCGCCTCTATAGTATAGTGATTCTGAACGACTGTCTTCAGAAGTTCAGAATCACTTCAGATTACTATAGAGGCTGTCATCGAGCCTAGGTCAGACCTGGTCCAGGAATACAGGCGTGACGTGACGAGAGGCAATTCCTTGGTATCCCAGTGTCTCAATTCTGCTTCCCACCTCCGTCTACATCCAATCATGTCGAAATGACAACATTAAAGAGATAAAATGAAATGGTGTGTATGGTACAATGGCAATGGACTACGAAATACACTGGAATACATTTATGCGTTCTAGTCGTCGTGGATGAAATGCAAACAAAGTAATAAAAATAGGAACCAAAAACGTTATCTCCCAAGTGAACCCATGAAGCTGGACAGATCTAAGCCCTGATATTCGTCCTCCGCTGGCAACTCCTCCAGTCCCTGAAGAAGATTCTTCTGGCTGACAGGCCCAGACGATTCTTTGACCTTCTTTTTCGCAGCGGCGGCGGCGTCCTCCTCCTCGCTGGTCCGCTTGAACAAGTCAAGCACCAGATCAGTATCCATGGAAGCCAAGCCGGAGTTCTGCTGAGTGACAACAGAGTTGGCGATGTTGAGTTTGAATCGTTGTAAGCTATACGTATCCGTAATCAGCTCACGTCAATTGGAAAGAGAAAACTAAATCACCCCATAATCTTCTCCTCCAATGTCCCTTTCGTGATCAAACGGTAAACGTTGACAACCTTCTTTTGGCCGATACGATGCGCGCGGTCCATGGCCTGTAAATCCTTCATGGGATTCCAATCATGTTCAACGAATATGACGGTGTCGGCACCGGTGAGCGTCAGGCCGAGCCCACCTATGTGGGTGGTGAGAAGTAGACAATCGATACTCGGGTCCGAGTTGAATGTTTGGACCACCGCATGCCGCTTGCTAGAGTCGGTACTGCCGTCAAGACGCATGTACGTGACGGAGGGCATATGCTTGTTGAAGAGATCCGTCTCGATGATATCAAGCATCTGCTTCATCTGGCAGAAGATGAGGACGCGATGCTGTGAAAAAGCACCCCTTGGCTCTGGTTCGGTGTCTATCAGTTCACTTTTACCAGAATCCACCCCCGTATTGGCAGCTCCACCAATTCCGCAGTCGGTCAAAATTTGACTGCACACCAGTTAGTGGGAGAAGGGTGGGACGACGAACACAACATACCGCAGTGCCAGCAGCTTTGGGGCATGCTGGATATCATGCAGGCCATCGGGTGGGCTGGCTGCTTTCCCCAATGCAGCTTTGATAGCCTCTATGTCATCTTTAAGAACAAACGCCGGATGGTTGCACAGTTTCCGCAGATATTGAAGTGATTGGAAAATATGTTGTTGCGGTTTATCACCGGAACCGGACTGCACAGTTTCCTCCGCGGAAGCATGAGCTTCCGACTTGGAAAAGTTGTCGTACAGATATTTCTGCACTTCTGATAACTCGCAGTAATAGTCCTGGATGATTTTAGGCGGTAGATCGTGAAGCACGTCCTCCTTCAGGCGGCGCAACAAGAAGGGTAGGACTTGTTTATGCAACGCCTCCAAGGCCAAGGCAGCTTTGAGATGGCACAAAGTAAGACGCGATTATTGATCACAGAATACGAAACGCACCAGCTTCCCCGTTCTTCGCTTTCCCATCGCGGTTAGAAAGGATCGGTTTCCCGAACCGTTCATTGAAAGACGCTTCTGTGCCCAGGAACCCCGGCATCAAGAAGTCGAACAAACTCCACAGCTCCAGGACGTTATTTTGGATGGGGGTTCCGGATAGGATAAGACGATGCTGGGCGCGAATGCACTTGACGGCTTTGGTCAGCTTCGTCTTGGCATTCTTGATGACATGTCCCTCGTCGAGGATACAATACAGCCAGTTGAGGGCCTCGAGCTGCGAGATGTCATTGCGGACAACCTCATACGAGGTGATGACGACATCGTGCGTGTTCAGTTTCGAGAGTAACTTGGTGCGCTCTCGAGCATTGCCGGTGTATAATACCGGTCGCAGGTTCTCTGCATACTTCAGCACCTCGTAGTACCAGTGGCCCGTGAGCGTGGGCGGGCATACGATGAGCGACGGAAGGTGCACAGAGTCGGGTGTCTGCGTTTCTTTGTGGCGCTGAGCGCGCTCAAAGTGCTTGCTCGATAGGATGCAGATGGACTGTAGCGTTTTACCAAGGCCCATATCTATCGAGCCTAGTTAGACATGTGGAGCCTACAGAGGAAGAAAACCTACCGTCGCAAAGGATGCCGTGTAACTGGTACTTGGCAAGGAAGGCCAACCAATTCACACCGTCCTGTTGGTATTTGCGGAGCTCTGCCTTGATCGTGACTGGAATTTTATATTCCTCGACCTTGGATCCGTCGAGAAGCTGAGTCAAGAACTGGCGCTCCGTCTGGCGGCGCTTCAAAAGTTCCTCAGGGAAACCAGGTGGGTCCGGCAATCCGGCCTAAAGGGCTGGTGAACACGTGATCCGTATATATCACCGCAGGCCTTACCTCCAAAGGCACCATCTTGACCAGCGAGGCAAATGTATTCGTGGCGGTTGAGCGGATGTCATCATCCAAGTCGCTCATCCGCCCAAGGACCGGCACGACCATGAAAATGACGTATGGAAGTGCTTTGATGTCGAGACGTTGGACGACGTCTAAATGGGGTTAATCGCGAACACAAGCTTGGACCGGTATCAACGATACTCACGATACATCAGTTCTGTCGCCCCCTGGCGATTCGCGAGCACCAACGGATCTCCAAGTAATGGAACAATATTTTCAATGACATATCGCATCGCCTCTGAGGTCATCACATCACAAAGAGTTGCAAAACAACGCGCGGCGGATTGACGGATAATCGCAAACCGACTGGTGAGGGCAATGTGCATCATGGGAAAGGTCTCCGCCAGCTTGGGCCAGAGGTCTGGGTGGAACGTCGGAACAACAGCTTCTAAGACGCTTAAAGAGTCGATGACATCCTGCCCAAATTGCTTCTGGATGCGGTCGTCCGATTCAGTGGGCGAGTCTGTGTATTATTTGAGAAAATTGCACGACCCAAAATCGGAAAATCCTTACCCGACTGGAAAGCGCTAATCAGGCCACCGGCCATGAACTGCCACATATTTGGGATAACGTCCAACAGCCGCGGGCCAAACTTAGTCGAAAGCTGGTCGAAAGCCAGACCCGCGCCGCGCCGAGAAAGCCGCGCTTTACTGGCTTCGTCCGGTTTCGGAATTTCTACAATCTTGTCCTTCTCCTTCCCCGCATCCTTGCCATTCGCTGCCGGCTTCATAGCCTCCTGGAACGACAAAATGCCATCCGCGTGCTTGCGCATAAAGGCGAACGTCGGCGTCTGCTCAACATCCTGACACAAAAATGTGCACAGATTCTTGACGATCTTATCCGGGGGCTGCGAGATGTTGTGCCGCGTGCAAAATTCGATGAAAGAAGCTACGGCGACGGCCGAGCGGGTTTGGAGGTCGACATTGTCCTCGTTCTAGACCCGTCATCATTAGCGACAGCGTGTAAAACAACGGGCGCTCCCTCACCTTGATTCCGTTCATAATGCCCTTGACGACGGGACTCACCTTGTCCGGCGTGCTCCTGAACGCGACGAACGCCGCCGCAAACGCCGCCGACACCCGGACGTCGTGCTGCGCCTTGATGTCGACATACCGCTCGATGCTCGCCACGATCTTGACGCGCTTTTCGCCGATCACGCCCAGCTCCCGCTTCTTCGTGCGCCCCAGGCTGTCCTTGAGGCGTGCATAAAGCTGCCCCACGGCCTGCTGCGCCACATCGATAGTGAAGCAGCCCGGCTTCGTGCCCGTGACGTCAATCTCCGTCCCGAGGTTCGGGATCGACGACATCGGGAGTTTGCATTCCGACGCGAACGACCCGAGCAGCGCGACGCAGTCCCCGTGGATGCGCAAGAGCGTCAGAGTCATCTCGTGATACGCCGGGGGCGGCGTGCCCTGCAGCCACGCGAGGGTCTTCGCGCTGAGCGTTTTCGCCATGGCCGACTTTTCAATCAGCGGCGCGACATCCGGCACGGCATCGTGCTCCCTCGCCCACTCCTCCGCAACAACGGCAGTCAAGAACTTCTGCAGCATGCTCGACGAGTCGATGTAGTGCATCAGGATGGGCTGGAAGACGTCCTCGATGGACTGCGCATTGACGGGCCAGAAGACAATCAACTCGGCCAACGCGGTAGCGGCCGCGACGCGCGCCTTGAGCGTGACCTCAGTCGTGATCAGCGAAGGATCCTGTGCGAGCATGTTCTTGTCAACATTGTGGCGCTCCGGTGCGGCGTGGCCCGCAGTTGTCTCGACCGACGGGCGGTAGAACGTGGCGGGGTCGATGGCGACGCCGAGGGGCGTCATCATGATCGCGTACCAGTCGAGAATGATCTGCTGGGTCACGACCTCCTCCATCCAACCCGGTTTTCCTGCGAGGACCGTGAGGGTCATGCGCCATGCCGCGAGACTCGCGTCGCGGATGTCTGCACGCTCCTCCGCAACGAGGTTCTGGAAGAGCAGGCGCAGGAATTCCGCCTTGATCCACTCGCGGGGGAGGGTGGGCACGGCCATGAAGGAGTAGAGCGTCTTCACTACAGCCAGCCGCACATTCGGGATGGTGTGCCGGAAGAAGGGGAACAGCGTGGGTGCGAGCTCCTTCAGAGGTAGGCTACATTCACCGTCAGCTCCGTCGGGAACAGCAAAGACGTGAACGTACGCAACAGTTTCATCCGCGAGGATGGTGATGACTTTATCGTACGAAACGAGTTTGCCTGCCGGGAGGATGAGCTGACTAGGCAAACAGAAGAGGGGAGGAGCCGCACCCAACAGATCCATCACTGCGCCGACACTGGAGCTCAAGTCGTCCTTCATGTCACTTAGGCAATGCCACAAAACGACAAGCACGCGGTCGAGCGCCTCGGGCAGCTGCTCGACGAGGTGCTCGGCAACCGGAAGCAAACACGACGCCGCAACCGAGCGCACGTCGTCGTCCCGATCTCCAAGTCTGGGAGCGCCGTTAATGTCAAGAAGGAATCCAAAGTGATCACGACACACCCCAAGATCGCGGCCTCGACGACGCCCCGAAGTACCTCTCTCCCGGTCTCGTCGAAATCGCTGCCAACCTCTTCTTCCTGCTTCACTTTCTCCTCGTACTTGACAGCGCCGTCCGCTTCTTCGGACTTGAGGCTTTCACCCTCATCTTCGACCTTGACATCGCCCTCGGCATCCACGGCCATCGCGTCCGCAAGCGCCTCCACCTTGACACGCTCCTTCGTCGCAAACAGATCGCTCCTGACGGCGACCTCGTACTTGATGCCCAGCAGCCCCGCATGGCGCACCTCCCACACATGCGTTTTCTCCGGTTCGGGCGCGCCCGCCTTGGGCTTCCCGCGACGCGGCTTCGCCGTCCCGTTGCTCACCGGCGCGGGCAGGTCCTGCTGGATCATCTGCAGCAGGATCGTGTGCACGTGCGACACCGAGCGGCGCGGCATGTGTAGCAGTAGCGACGCGAGCGTCTGCGAAACCGTCTCGCGCACGGGCGCGACGACCTGGTCCGACACAAAGTCGCCGAAGCGGTCCAGCACGAACACGCACAAGAACTTGGCCGACAGGTCGTTGCACCATTTTTCGTGCGCCACTGCGTTCTCCGCCGCGGTCGCGTCGTCTAAAAATAGCGCGCGCATCAGCAAATGAGTGATGGTGAGAAAGTAATGACTGACCGTGCATCCCGCCGCACGCGCCTTGCACCTTGAGGAGCTCGCGCAGCGCCATGGCGGCGCCGTGGCGCACCTCCCACGCAGCGCTGAAGAGGTCGACCTCGAGCACGCGCACGACACCGTCCCAGATCCACGTCCCCGGGCGCACGTCGAGCGCACGCGACTGCTTCGCGGCCTTGGGCGACACCGCGCCGCCCTTCGACGGGTCGATAATAACCTTCTCGGACGTGGGCGTCCCGAGTCGTGAAGTCACGGGCGGTTTCGTGTCGTCAGCCGCGACGAGTCGCGCTCTGCCGGCGATCAGCGGGGATATTAATGAGTGAAAGATGATGCTTACTTGTGTGAGTTGCCCGCGGCGGGGGCGGGCTGGAATTTGGCGCCGGCACTTTGGGGCGGGGGCGCGACGAAGGCGGAGTTGCCGGGCTTGCGTTTGCGCTTGAGGCGGTTGAGCTCGCGCGCAGACAGCGTGCCGGCAGAGGGGGGAGGCTCTGTGTCGGGGGTGTTGGGCGTCGTGGGCGACGGGTCCGCGGGGGTCACGGAGCGCGTCGTCGGCGCGGATGTATTTTCGCGCCTCCGTTTTGGTTCGACGTCCATGGGCGAAAGTGACGGCGCGCCGTTGGAATCTGCGTCATCCTCCATCTTGACAGAGACGGGGATGGGCGCGGGGTCCTGCTCGCCCTCTATGTCTACGTCCATGTCGTCTGCTAGGTTCTTTTCGATCTCAAGCTCGTCCCCATCCTCGAGGTCGAAAAAGTCGAGTCCCAACCGGGCCATGGCGGCCGCGCGGGCCTTCTTTACCTCTGCGGGGCTCGCGAGGATGCCCGCCGGCTTGACGAATTCTTTACCGGACGAGGCGAGAAGGAGCTTCCCCTGGGAGATGAGCTCTTGCACCGAAAATTCGGGAAAGGCCGGAGCTGGGAAGATCTGCTCTTCGGCGGGTGTAGGCTTTAATTCAGGCTGCCACGGGGGCACCAAGGAAAATATCTGCGACAGGGCGACGGAAGCTGCTGTGCGCGTGTCAAATGACTTTGAATGTAGAAAAGGAATTATCTGCAAGTTCCGGTCGGTTTTTTATTCTGAAAAAAATAGCAAGACGAAACCCACGCGTGCAACGACAGACATGAGTTCCGCCCATGCTTGGGGTTCGGAGTGGGAGACGTGCTGACGGGTGTTTGAATTTTTTATGTCTTCCTCTAGGGCCACATCACTTATAACGCTCTTTGCAGCGAGCTGGGCAAGTTGCTTTGCGGCAGTATTCCTCACGGAGGTCGAGGAGCCTGTATCTAGAAGGAGGAGGAGCCGGTCCAACCTAGTGATGCTCGGTATGTTTTACGGAGAGATCAAAGAGATCAAATCACCTTGATGTCATGTCGGAGCCCGGACCGTGTGCCGAGGAGGGGCGTTTCGGGAATTCGAACCCAAGTCCACGACCATGCTTGCTTTATATCCGATTTCGAAGGCTGCCTTCCGCCAATTCAAACTCCGCCGATCAGAGTTACCTAATCTTGCGTGATTCTTTTTTGTCTCATCCATCTCTTGTCCTCGACCTTTACCTTCCACATTCCGCGAACATCTAGACAGGTCACCCAGCGAGTCCTGCTGAGCCGGTGGACAACCCCAGTGACGAAGAGCAAAATTCGAAGAAAGGATACAAATCTGACCAAACAAATCACTGATCCGGGAAAATGGATTGGCAAGTCAATGCTCTTCGCGCCGTTCAAGAGACTCTCCAAGCCCAAGATGTTGCTCTCTGTGGCCCGCTTCTCCATAAACTGGTCACCGTAGTCAAAGAAACCTTCTCCGACACCGATTCCACCGGCCCAAGCGACCCCCTAGACGCTATTGTCGCCGAGGCGTATGAGAATCTTGCAAAAACGTCACTCTATTGCTGGCGACGGCTTCACACCGACGCGTCCATTCTCAGTGCCCTCGTCTCTCCGCCGGAGGCCGCTATCGCCAAGTTGGACACGGCGATAATCCTTTCTGGTGCGGCTGGAAATGCGCGTCTCGATTTGATCCTCGACATCATCGAGTGCATCCAAGCAGAACATCTCCCGTGCGCATCATGTCTCTTTAGGGTGGTTTAGGCATCTCGATTGAACCCCAACTTCGTCCCCAACTCTGTGATAGTCAAGTCGGGAAAAAGCTGTGGAAAATTGGGGTTCAAATCGCGGTGTCTAAACGTCTCGGGCTTGGCTCATTGATTTTCATAGTAGCACCCCGCTTTCAGGCCAGAATTTCGTGGCTGATTCAGAGCACTTGATCGCCCAAATTTCTACCAAGGTAAGGACCGCGATTCCACCGTGCACCGATTTGTATCAACGTCAAGCAGACCGCTGTCATTCCCAGTCTGCCGACACCGCCCTCGCTTGCTGCGTTCCAAGCGCGCGAGCACGCTGCGCCATTTATCCTACGGGGGTATGCGCGGGATTGGCCAGCACTGACTGAGCGCCCATGGGCGTCTACGGCGTATCTCCGTGCCGTCGCAGGCCGCGCACGCGTCGTGCCGGTCGAAGTCGGCCGTGACTACCGCACCGATGACTGGACCCAAAAAATCATGCCGTGGGACGCATTCCTCGACGCGCTCGAGTCCCCAACAGAACTGCTCTACCTGGCGCAGCACAGTCTGCTCATGCAGTTCCCCGCGCTGCGCGCGGACATTGTCGTCCCCGACTACGTGTATGCCGCGCTGCCTCGCCCCGTAGGAAGCGCGCCGCCCGCGAACGACGAGCAGCTGGTCATCAACGCCTGGCTGGGGCCTAAAGATACCGTCTCGCCAGCGCACACTGTCCGTACTCATCTGCTCGGGAATCACAGCCACTGACAGCGTCGTTCTCAGGACCCATATTTCAACATGTATGGTGGGTGTGGCGCGGCCACTCTGGCACCGAAGCTGATTTCTCATGTATAGTGCAGGTTGCTGGGTACAAGACGGTGTGGATGGCGGCCCCGGAGACCGATGGGATGCTTGCGACAGGGAATACTTCCGCGGTGGACGTCTTCGCGACGGATCAGAGTTATTTGGCGGGACAGATGGCGATCCTGGGACCCGGAGATGTGCTGTACCTGCCTCCGGGGTGGTGGCACGCCATGCGCGCCGAGTGTCGCAGTTTCTCGGTGTCCATGTGGTTTTAATTTGGCTTTTAGAGAGTGTAGCTACTCCCAGAACGTGATGGGCAACCAAATCCTACAGCCATGTGCATTTGCACAGGAATAGAGATGGTTGCAATATATGTGTTTGACTGCGTTTGGCACTCACTCTGGTTCAGTTCGATGCAGTAATGTCTGCGCTCGACGGGCCCAAGCGCCTCTCGTTCCCCCCGCTGTCGTTGTCGCTGTCCCCCGAGCTCATCGCCGATGCCGTATCCCAGTCGGCGGACAACGGCGCCACCCTCGTCTTTTTGAAGAAGAATCTCACCGACATTGGCGAGGAGGCGGCCGCAGAACTTGCGACCGTGGGCAGAGTCTCTCCGGACGACGAGAGCTCGGTGGAACGGCAAGTCTGCTTTATTTACCACCAAACCTCGTCTCATTCTGTCCAGAATTGCACTCGGGCACAACCGACTTACGACTCTCCCAACTGCCTTTGCGCTCCTCTCGCGCCTGCGGTACCTCAACCTCAAGAGCAATTCCTTCTCCGTTTTCCCCGATGTCCTGACTCTCCTCCCCGCGCTTGACACCCTAGACATCTCCCACAACAAGCTCAAACGCCTCCCGACACAGCCCGGCAAGCTCCTCAACCTCCGTGTTTTTTGTCTCGCACGCAACAAGCTCACCAAACTCCCCATCTACCTCTCCAAATTCTACAAGCTCGATGTCCTCCAGCTCGAACGCAACCCGCTTGAGTGGCCACCCAAGTCTGTAATCGGCCAGGCGCGTGCACCCGAGTCGCCGCAGGCTATGCGCGAATGGATACGCGGCGTCCAGAAATGGATCGAGGTCGAGACTTCGCGTCCACGAATCCACGACGACTCAGGATTTAGCGAGCAGGAGGTCGAGAACAACATGTAGGTCCCATCTCTGTCCATCATTCACGCCATTTTTTCTAATAGACGTGATACAGCGAGGACAGCTACAACTCGTGGACCCAGAACTTCACACCCGTCACGGCGAAGGAGTTTGACGCCGGGGTCACTCCTCACGCGCGCTCCTTCTCCATCGACTCGAACCTCTCCGTCTCGTCCATCGCCGAGTCCGATTCAGCCCAGGAGGACATCCACACGTCGTCCTACGGCCAGGCCGAGCGGCCCCCGCCCCTCCATCTCGGTATCCTCGGGTCCTACAGCCAGCAAAACTCGCCCACCCACTCGTTCGAGAGCTACCTGCCCAGCCCCGCCGACTCGGACAAGTTCTTCGACGAGCCGACGCAGCACCCCCCGCGGAAGGACTCGCTCCGCAACCCCCCACCCGAGCCGAGTGCGCACGCGCGTAACGCGTCGTACGCGAGCGGAATACGCAGCCGCGAGCGCGAGCGCGCGACCAGCCTCGCGGGGAAAAAGAGCATGCCCGACCTGCGCACCGCCAAGCTGACCTTTTCCATCAAGAAGGTTCCCGACCTCCCGGCCGCGTCCAAGAACCTCCATCCCCACGAGGACTCGTTCCCCTCACCGCTCTCGCTCCGGAAAGACTCGGATTCGTCCGGCAGCTCATCCGTTGTCATGCGCCCGTTCGCCAAGGACTCTACGCAGGGTTCCCCTACGCGCGCAGTCCCACCCGTCCCGTCCATGGCATTCGAGCGCAACTCGTACTTCCGCCGGCTGTCGAAGCTCCCGGCTGCAACCATCTCGAGCACACTCCCCAAGGGCCTGCTCAGCCTCATCGACTCGGCGCGCAGCATCCTGTTCGCGATGTGCCAGGTGTACCAGAGCCTCGAGCACTACACGATCCACGCGCCGGACGACCGCCTCAAGTCCGTGTTGCGCAAGGTGCTCGACCCCGCGAGCGCGGACATGATGCAGCTCATCAATGCGCTCGACCGCTTCGACGCGATGAGCCGCAAGATGCTCCCGCAGCACACCGTGTGCCGCGGCGTCGTCGAGAGCTGCCGCGACACCGTCGCGTCGTTCGGCAAAGCCGTCGGCGTGCTCTCGCTCCAGCTGAAGGTCATCTCCGGCGCGGACGACGTACGCTACCTGCGCTCGATGCTACTGATGCTGTACGGCGCGACCGCGGAGGTCGCCGTCGCGTGGCAGGGGATGATCCCCCAGATCGAGGCGATCAGGCCCCTCTTACACCCCAAGACGTTTCCCATCCCGTCCCCGCTCCTCGGGAGCCCCGACTCGTACATCCCCGGCTCCGCGCCCGCGCTCGGGAACCAGTTCCTCGGCTCGGCGGAGCAATCCCCGCCCCTCCGTTCACACTCCGCCACCGGCCTGGGCGTCAGCAACGGGAACGTGGGCCGCGTGCGCACGCTGCGGCGGCACGCGGGGTCGTTCAGCTCCAAGGACGTCGAAATTGGGAAGAAGTTGCCGTCGTACGAAGAGGCGCCGCTGCTCTCTGGTGGCGTCGCGACGCACACCCCCACGCTGCGCACACCGAAGCGGCACCTGCCCGCGCCGTACAATGGCTCGATGGTGTCGTCTGTGTCGGGCGCGAGCGGGCTCCCCGCGCTGCCGTCTGCGAGCTCGATGGGCGAGGGCTCGTCAAGGGGGCACGCCCACACGGCGAGCAAGAGCCACTCGCGGCAGGGCTCGCAGGCGTCGCTGCAGGCGTCCTCATCGTCTGCCTCGCTGTCGGGCGGTGCATCGGCGTCCTCATCGCCGTCGCTGCCGTCCAAGGCGTCATTTCTCGAGTTACCACCGTCATCCAAGACGCAGGTGGACAAGGAGGCGCTGCAGGCGATCCAGTCGGCGGTGGAGGTCGCGCCGACGGTGTGGGACATGATCGAGCAGTCGCTGGGCGACGCGCTTGATGCGGAAGTACGGGAGAGTCTGGAGCGCGCGCGAGCGGTCACGCGGAGGCTAGCGGATATGACGCGCGCGATGCAGGAAGGCGGGGACTTGGCTTTGGACAGGAAAATGCTGCGCGAGGACTCTAATTTGTTCTTGAAGGTGTGCTGCGCATGCTTTTATTCTCACCCTCCCTGACTTCTTTCCCCTCCTAGAACGTTGTGCAACTATCCAACGTCGTCAAGACATTCGGCGGTGCTCACTCTACCACGTTGCGCAGCAACCTCGTCAAGCTCACCAACTCTACGGAGGAGTTCGCCATCCTCCTCCACGTCTCGTCCTTCTCCCCGCTCCCGTCCGCTAATGGTAATGGGCGGCCCTACTCACCGATGCCGCCCTCGCCCGCCCCCAGCGCCGCCTCGACTACGGGGCTGCTCGGCCTGGGACTCCCCGAGGAGTACCGCGTCGCCTCCAGCCTGTCGCGCAGCCGCTCCGCGCAGCCGGCGGCGAGCTCGAAGCTCGCGCTTCCGCCATCGCAAGATCAACCGCGCAGCGCGCTGCCGTCTCAGTCGTTTAAGGTCCCGCCGGTACTGCGACGGGGGCGATCGGCGATTGCCAGTGGAGAGGCAGGATGATATTACTACTACTACTATTGGGCTTCTGTATTTTAGTCGATAATTGTTTCATATTTTTGCTTCTATTTCGAGTCGCCGTGTTCAGTCTCCAGAGGTGATGGGATCATATTGAACCTAGCATGAAAGTCGTTGTCATTGGTGCTGGGCCGTCTGGCTTGGTAGTAACGAAGACGCTACTCGAATCAGCAACGCAGGACTTTCCTTTCGACCCTATTGTGCTAGAGCAAGGCCTGTTTCCAGCCTCTGTGTACTCTGAACAGATTTTTGAAGACAGTCGCAGAGGATGATATTGGTGGGACATTCAGATACCGTTCTTACGAGGTTTAGTTCATTTTCAAACTTTTGCATCCATTACAACTCTTCGTGTAGAACGCGACGTTGGTGTCCTCGAAGCAACTCACCAGCTTCTCCGATTTCCGACTCCCCTTCGACCATCCTGATCACCTCACGCTCCCAGTCAGGCTGCCCATTCTCGGCCTTGTGTTGTACGCTTAACGTACCGCAGGAATATGTCAATTATCTCCGCGCATACTGCAAACACTTTGGGATCGCGAACAGAATCCGGCTGGAGACCAAGGTCGTGAACATCTCGCGTAACCCCAGCGGTGGGCACATCGTGTCCTACGTGACAAAAGCACTGTCGGGCGAATGGGACTCCAGTAAGCTGCACATCAGTCTTGCATACGATGTGTCTGAGGGAGAGGAAACAGCGCCCCAGACAATCCACGCGACATACATCGCGCTGTGCACCGGGCTGCACGTCATCCCCTCGGTCCCCAGCATCCCCGGCATCGAGCACGTCCTGAATCACAAAAACCACGCGCCGGGCAGCGCGCCGCCCGCCGCGTACCATTCAGCGGAGTACAAGGCGCGCGCGGAGCTCGCGGGGCGGCACATCCTGATCCTGGGGACGGGCGAGACGGGCATGGATCTCGCGTATGAGGCTGCAAAGGCGGGGGCGAAGAAGGTCGTGTTGTGTACTCGCGGCGGGCAAGTAGAATTCTCTGCGGGCGGCCCGACCAGCGTCTAACCGTTCTTTTTTTGCAGATTTTTGTCCATCCCTAAAGCGTTGGTCAGTTGCCGTGCGTTTTTTTCCTCGAATAAGAAGCTCATAAGAATTGGCAGAATGATTTCGAGATATTTGGGTTCCCGTTCAAGTCGGGCACCGCGGTGCCAATAGATACATTGATTACCAACCTTGGCGAGACGACCTATGTCGTGAGTCTCTCTTGCTTTTATTGGACGGCGGCGCTTACTGTTTGCAGCATCCGTGGGTCGCGGAGGCCCGCATCCGTTGGTTGTGAGTTTTATTCCTTGCGTGCTCTGACTCCCTGTTCAAGCCCCTCAGCGTCTCCGATTTTGTACTCAAGCGCGTCCTTTGGTTCCTAACAGGTGAAAAGGCTTGGGTCCGAAGTACTTCACCATTAATGCTTTTACAGGCACGGAAGCGGGATGTAATCAATGGGTACGAGCCCCCTTTTTTAACAACTGAAATCCCCTCAACTTCGCAGGTGGGCGAGCTAGAACCTGAGAGACTGGGCCGGGCCTACGTATTCCTCAACAAGGTATTGTTTATTTTATTTAATACGCGCTTTCTTCACCATGTCCAGTCGCAAAAAGCAATGCCATACATCAACCGTCCATACAAGTCGCGCCCCGCCATCCTCGAGTCCATGTCGCGCTACATCGACCCCCCAGAAGATATGCCGCCTTACACTGACTTTGCCGTGGAACTCGCGCCCTTCCCGACACATTTCCTTCCCAACGGGCGCGCCGTTTTCCCGCTTTTGAAGCGAAAAGACGCGATACGGATGGCGAACAAGGACGTGCGGCCGGATTTGGTTATCTACGCGACTGGTGAGGCCGTTTCTTCTGCAGACCTGAGATTAATTGCCGCGAAGGATATACGCAGGAATTCTCCTTCCTTGACAAGGACGGGGGATACGCTACACCAGGAGAGGCCAACGTGCGGAACGTGGTCAAGGATGGCGACGAGACCGTTGGGTTCATCGGCTTTGTCCGTCCAGGCGTCGGTAAGTCGAATCCAAGGGTGATATGTTGTACGGCTGATATGTTCTAGGCGCTATTCCGCCCATCGCCGAAATGCAGTCGATGTTCTGGATATCGTTGCTCAAGGGCCAAGTGAAAAAGCCCATGCCTCCGCCACATTACCACCTCCTCGTCAAAGACAACGCAAGGATCAAGTACGGCGTTGACCACGGCGCGTATATGAGCACGCTTGCAAAAGACATCGGTGCAATCCCGGGCTTGTGGGAGCTCTGGCGCGAGCACGGGACGCATGTCCTCGTGTGCTACTGGTCAACTTTCTCTGTTTTCTTTTCTTCGTCTCAGGGCTCATCTTGCATTCACCACCAGCTTCGGCGCCGCGTTCACTACGTTCTATCGTCTCACGGGCCCGTATCGTTCGCCCATGGCTCCCGATATCGTCAAGACAGAGATTTGGGATACTGTGACGCGCAGAGGGCTCCTCGGAAACTTTATAATGGGCCTAATACCGATGGTGTTCTATCTGGTACTGAACGGGGTCGTCCTGTGCCTCGAGCTCGTCCTTACACTGGGCGGAGTCGTACGAGTGTGATTGCTTTCGGGGTTTTATACCTAGTCAGACCAACATGTGTTTCTTTCTTTGTAAGAGGAGAGGGGAAAAAGGTTGTGCCTACATTGCCTACGGCTCGTCATGATTCCTGCCTATTCCGACCTGCTTTGGGGTCCCAGTTGGGTCCCAGCCTTTCCAGCGATGACGCGCTTTCAATTTTTTTTTTTTTCCAGTCGTCTGCAGGGCTCTGGCACGTTTGTGTTGCGCTGAGCAACCTCCTAATGTAAAGAATAAAATCCAGCAAAAGCCCACTGTAAATCGCATACAGTGCGGCATACATGTCTATCGTGCTCTGTTTCAGGCAGTGACGTTGTTGCCTCTGTCGGCGTCCTTTAAATTTCCTCGAGTCTTCCGCGGAATAAAATTTCATGACCACCATGGCCACCATGCTCACCGTAAAAGACACGAAAAATCACAGAAATAACCTCTCTACAAGCTTTATTCCACCATTTTTTTCCCCGGCGTAAGCCCCTGGACCGAGCGATGAGCACTGCACGGAATGATTAGGACCCCGAAAGCTGTGGTATGATGATGCGCAGGAATATAGTACTTGGAGTGTTCTCCACCTCTGAAATAACGACGATTACCCCGACGACTCAAACCGCGAATGATTTCACCCAAAGTATACGAGCTCTGTACAAGCACAGAGACTGTCTCCTCCATTCTTGCTAAAGATCCTGGCGAGGCTCCTGGCAATGCCTGGAAGAAACTCTATGGACACCATTCTCCTGGGACCAAGGAATCCATCGCGAAGGCACGCGAGCACCGGGCAGCTCATACCGCCGAGGATCTCAAGAAAGCCCGCGAATGCGGCAAGTGGGGTGCGACGGAGCCTAGCGAGCTATTCTTAAAGGTCCGCTGCACACGAGCTCGTGGAGTTCCATCCTCACATTCATTCAGCTGTACCATGATTCGCTCTGTACCCTCGACCACAGCGTCGCCTCGGCGATGGTCAGCCCCCCATTGATGGGCTCAAGCGGCACAATTCCTCTGAGTGTTATCTCGGTGTACGTGGGCGGTCTCGGACCTTGGTTTATTATTTACTCAAGTGCTTTCTAGTGTCCCGGATATTATGCGCCACATGTCGAACCTGATAGTTCGCGCCGACAAAGAGGTCTTCCTGGCGACCAACTACTGGCAGAACTCTGTCGCCTCGAAATATATCACTAATGCCATGAAGGAACTCTCTCGGAGAGCTGGCGAGCGCGGAACCAAGGTCGTCATGAAAATTGAGTACGACCGAGGGAGCCCACGGCAGGTGCTCCAGAACCATTACATTGTCGCGGAGAAGGAGTACACGGGCAAGAATGTGGGGATGCCCGCGCCTGAGGAGATCCCGAACATCGATCTGCAGGTCATGAACTACCACCGTCCCATGCTCGGCACGTTCCACTGCAAGTACATGATCGTGGATCGGAAGTACGCCGTCCTGCAGAGCAACAATATCCAGGACAATGATAATGTGGAGATGATGACCCACCTCGAGGGGCCGATCGTCGACTCGCTCTACGACATGGCACTCATTTCGTGGCACCTCAAACTCACCCCTAACTTACCCAGTGCAGACCATCCTGAAGTCGACGGTGGTCTGGGGAGCATCGACGATGAAACCGCCCAGGGCGATATCGCCACAGGACCCACCACCGCTGAAAGCGTTGTGCACCCTGTGGGACAGAGCAGCTCTCAAGCAAATGAAGCCATGAGCGACAACAAATCGAGTAAGAGTGCTTTTTTTTTCCATTCCACATAGACATCGCTAACAGAAAACACAGACGACCAGCTCAACTACCAGAGCCAAGTCAAGGGGCCCGACGAGGCAACCAAAGTTTTCTTGTATTCCGGACAACAGGGTATCAGCGCAGCCCAGATCACGCACCCGTCCCCTGAAGATGCACCTCTCCCTGAGCACACGACCGACGACCCCCACTATGATACCGACATCGCCGGCGAAATCGCTCGCGTGCAGACATCCGTGTCCCCCCATGACGGCCTCACCCGCATGGAAGCGGTCACAAAACATCTGAATCACACCAAGAACCCTGGATTCAAGGGCACCGCGCCCCCGCGCGGTAAAGGCGAGGAATTCACCCCCTACATCCCCCACCCCACCTCCGAGTCATTCCCGATCGCGATGGTTTGCCGCGAGCCGCACGGGACGCCCGACCACGAGTCGGTGTACAACCCGCAGAACGAGGTTTGGCTATCCGCCCTGCGCAACGCCAAGAAGAACGTGTTCATCCAGTCGCCGACGCTCAACGCCGCGCCGCTGGTCCCCGCCATCATCGAGGCGTGCGAGCGCGGGATCGACGTGTTCTGCTATATCTGCCTCGGGTATAACGACACGGGCGAGCTGCTGCCCGGGCAGGGCGGCACCAACGAGATGATCGTGCACAAGATGTACACAGAGCTCTCGGAGAAGGGTAAGCAGCGCCTGCACTACTTTTGGTACATCGGCGCGGACCAGACCGTCCCCATCGTCGCAAAGAAGAAGAAGCGGTCGTGCCATGTCAAGGTCATGATCGTGGACGAGCACATCGGCATCCAGGGCAATGGGAACCAGGACACGCAGTCCTGGTACCACAGCCAGGAGATCAACGTCATGTTCGACTCGGCGACGGTGTGCAAGGCGTGGATCGACGGGCTCAGGCGGAATCAGAACACGCATCTGTATGGGCCGGTGGACAAGACCGATGGAATTTGGAGGGACGAGAATGGGAACCAGCCTCAGGACGTCATTGGGATCGATCCCGGCAGGTTTAGCTGGGCGAAAGGTTTCGTAGGCGCCATCGAGCGAGTTAGGGGAACCGGGGACTTTTAATCGACGAATCGATGGAGAAGAGGAACTCGGACTGGAAGGAAGTATTGTAGAACTAGTTGTTGTATTCTGTCGAACACATTGCATTGAACAACTTGGCCAATCCCAGACAATTGTTGACGGCAAAGTTTTATTGATTCTGGCCGAACACAGACCGCTCCATAACAGTAAACTAGAACGGAAGTTTCTTTGCCATTCCGCGTGCCGGCTTGAGCGGGTTGGCCTTTCTGTGGACATAGTTCTGCAGGAAAAAAAGAAATCAATGTAAAGCAATCGGAGCACCCAAATGCATGAACGCACTGTGCGGTACCGCCTGATGCGCTTGCGCATATCGTGCAGCAGCACCCATGTTCTCCACGCCTTCTGTTTCCGCGACCGCTCCAGCTTGCTCCCCTTGAACATCCGCCGCTTCGACGCATACAACCTCGCGCCTGTCTCCGCTCCCGGGACCTTCTTCTCACTAGGTCTGCGCTCCCACTCCACGGTCACGCTTCGACCCTTGTGCGCCTTCATAGTTGGCCGAGTCGACGCGCGGCTGGGCGCGGCGGCTGCCCCCTCCGAGACGGGCATGGACACGGGCGCTTTTCCTTTGCCGGCTGGCACCGATTTGGGATTCGGCGGCGGCGCGAAGAGTTCGGGCTGCGGGAGCTTTACGCCGGGCGGCAGGAGGTGTACCGTGCCGGTCGCTTTGGCCTTTTTAATCAGGTCTGCCTGCTGCCGCAGCGAATATTTCGAGGGTGCCCATCGGCCCGTTTTTGGATTCCGCCAGGGTAAAAAAGGGTTTGGGAGAACGACGGCATCGGGAGATTTGGGTGGCGGCAGGGGCCCGTTGCGGCGGACGAATCTGGGCAGTGCTTTTAGCTCGCGATGGAGGAATTTCGTCGACATCGTGGTTTGCCTCTGTACGGCATCACCGCGATTTATTTATTGGTGCAAACAAAGAATCCTCCACTGGGAACCAATATCCACCCTTTAGCCCCCCGTCGTTCAGAAACGGACTTGAACTCTAACCGTCCTTAATGCCGCAATTCCTTGACTGGGGAGCTCGAACACGATGCAGGCCCCCATCGAGTCAAGTCCTCCAGCAGCCCGCCAAAAAACAAGTCCCTGTCCCCAGAGCGCAACTCGTTACTTTGTGCATCTCGTGGTTCACCGATCCCGTCGCATAAAGCCAGATCTTCCCGTATATCAACGAGTTTTTAATTCTCCTCCATGTCACAGATGACGTCTTGAAAATACGTTCCGGTCTAGTGGTCGGTTTGTATTTTATTTTCGCAATGACCGTCGGGTCTTAGTTTCTCAGGAATCGACCTTTGCCGTCTCCCAAACGCTGACCATTTTCTACTGGGCCCAACTGTCCGGTATATCTCCCCATTACTCTCCTTTCGCAGCTTCATAGGGCCTAGATGTCGTCGGCCGACGCCCAGTAATCCTCCTCGGCGCACTCCGAGTCGGTCTCATGCTCCCGGCTTCTGCACGTCCTCGAGCCAAACAGTTGCAGGCAATGTCGCGGTATACCATGCTATCCTCGCAGAGATCACCCACCCAAGCAACCAGGCCATTGCATAACCTCTACACGCTTTTATATATGCGTCTCTTCTGCCCTCTTCCAGTATATCCCTGAATTACATGCAGTCCCGTTTGGCTCAACCATTGGACCCCTTATTGGCGGCATGGCTTCGAATCTGGGAACGAAGTATCCCGAGTATTTCGGGTACGACTTTTTGCTAGCTTACTTCATCCAACTTTGTCTGTGCCTTGATGGCGTACTTTTTCCTGATAATATTTATTCATGTAAACTCATGCTTATGTATGCCATACTCTGCCTAGCAAGCGGCGCGGTCTCTCCGGGGCACCCCCGATAACCACCCATCGCCCCTGGGTGCCATGGCTCTTCTTTCAATCCCGATGCTGCGTACGCTGACAGCCTCCGGATTCGCGCTGTGCTTCATCGGCACCGCGTTCGACGTCGTCTTCATCCTCTTTCGCTAGTGGTGGACTCTCGTTCTCGGCGCGTCCCTCCCTCCCCCAGCTAACTTAACCTACAGGTGACCGAGATCGGCTACGCGCTCGCGCTCAACGGCGGAATCCTCGCCCTCTTACAACTCTTCTTGATGCCGACGCTGCTGCACCGGTACAACGCCCCGCTCGCGTTCGTGCTCTTGCCGTTCCTGCACCCCATCGTGTGCGGGGGGTACGACGCGGAGCGCGGCCTTGTCGATCCCACGGCCGCCGCTGTGCTGTGGGTCGGTACCACGGTCGTGCTAATGTGTTCCCGGATCGCCACCCTCGCATTTGTGTCTGCGTCCCTCCACTTTCGTTCCCCGTCCGCTCGCTCACTGCCACACCAGGACTAACATGATTATTATCCGAAATCATCCGCCCGGGCCGAACTCCGTCGGCGCCGCGAATGGGCTCGTGGGTGTCGCGGTGCCTCAGTCCCTCCTTCATCAAGTTTGTCGGTCGGCGTGTTTGCTTATCCCTGCTCATCGCATGCCCAGCTCCGTGTTTGCGCTTTCGGTGGACAACGACCTGCTCTGGGAGTATCCCATCTGGGTCGTGGTGATGCTATCCGTTTGCTTGGTGGGCTGCTATTTCTCGCAAAAGATGGCGGGGATAGACGAGAAAACTTTACGCTCCTGATGCTTGACATTGAATCGGACCGCAATTACGACGTGGATTCATGGGACGTTCGCGATGATTGAATAGTAGTTACAGTACAGCTGCAGCGTTGTAAACGGGACTGCCACGGAGAATGTCTCCGACTCCAGCTGTTAGGATCTTCTTTGAATCTAGAAACAATCCGCGAGGTGGGCGCCGACCTGTACGAGCGTTATCAGTTAACGTGAGTCTCATGTTACGGTTAAATGACACGGCGAAGGGATGTGGTCATTAAATTTGTCCGACTCTTTGATATTGGGACAAAAACAACGGTGCAAAATGCATTTCAGGATAGTTCACCAACTGAGTATCCGATACACGGAATCAACCACTTGAATTGCTTTCGTCCGCTTCTGAGTCTCCGTCGGGACCGGAGAACTTTATAATACCTTCGCCGCCTTCCGACTCCTCCTCGTCATCGGTATCGGAGGCCTCGGTTGCTTCTGAGCCACCGTCTGAGCCGTCTACATCGAACTTGATCTCCGGCGGAATCTCATCGGCCTTTCGTACGCGGAGTGGCTGGTGATCCACCAGAAAACAAGGTATACATCTTCAACGGTGCACAAAGGAGGCTGGAATTTACATCGGTGAACATTCTCAAGATAAGTTCGCTCCTAGGATGTAAACACATGCATCGGTGCAAAGTTCGGAATGGCGAGGCGCAGGCAGTAAATATGGCGCCTCATGCAACCCACCCCTGTCCGTTCGTTTTTGGTCCCAAATGTGGCTTGTTACTCGACCTGCTGGATGGCCTGTCAACTGGTATTTATCGCATCTTGAATAGGATGATGTCACCTGAATTCAATCACTTTCATCTTCGTCAGCCTCATCGACATCGGAGGCCTCGCTTCCTTCTGGGCCACCCTCGTAGCACTCTATGTTGACCTTGATATCCAAGCCCAAATTTCCAAGTGTCATAAGTTTGCCGTAAGCTGAGTCGCTCATGTTTCGCAGAGTGACAAGGTGCACGGTCTTGAATGACGAATGGGGCGAAAACCGGACGCGAGATTCCAGCATGCGAGCCATGGCTCTATGGCTGAATGACGCGCCGATCAAATGAAGATACTCCAGGTTCGGAACGAGTGGAGACATCGTTCCTTCGCTCGCCAAAGTGAGGGCTTCACAGACACGATCCGTGAACTGTGTACCAGTGCCGAATTCCTCGACAGTGAGGCGTCGAAGTATAGGCATGTTGCGAAGGCATGCAAGGGATTGTGTGTCATCGAGGGCGGAACTGTCTAATGTGAAGTCTTCGATGGTTTTCCCGGATCGGGACAGAAATTCCAAAAGACCATGTACATGTGTCTGCGGGTCCTCGACGTAAAGGGTGGAGAGTGAAGAACATGTGAGGCAGTCCCACAACTCGCGAAGCTCGACAGCACTGGTAAGTTTAAGATTTTGTAGATGGAGATGAGACACTGGAGTGGGCTCCAAGGATGAGCTTCGTGTGACATCGAACGTGCAGGCGATGGCAGTGGAAGCTTGGGAGAGAATGTGGTGACAGTCATTTAGTGAACAGTCCTCCAGACAGATGTGGGTCAATTGCGACCACGGAAATCCCAAGGGCTCTCCACGTCGTGTCATGACATTGGCGCCACCGACGTTATCGAATAACAGATAAGTCAGCCTCGGCGCAATGCTGAATGCTGCCCATGGTTTCGTTTGCGAAAGCATCGAAGACGTCGATTGGTCACCATAGCGGTAACTTACAGACAGACATTCGAGTCTAGGGAGAGATTCTGGCGGAAGTTGATCCAAAGCGTCGTAGGAAAGTGCTGGAAGCTGTTCGAGGTCCACGAAACGCCAACGGTGCGAGTAAGGGAGGATGGTACCAATTAGGTCTCGGTGGTCCTGTGCCTCTTTGGAAGAGACGCGGTCGTTCAGACCTCTAGGCTGGCGATGAAATCTAATTGAAAGCGGAAGCGCCCCGGATCGTTTCAGCCATACATCACACAAAGTGATGTTCCTCCGAATGTTCGCGGAAGTGCAATCCAGGGATATCGAGTTCCATAAACTTGGCAATGACAGCGCTATGGCTCTCCATTGGCGGCAGACCTCTCCGAAGATCAGTGGAGCTCTATGCGGGCGGGGGCTGGTCATATATGGTTGTAGGAGTCTGAGTTCCGGTAATAAGCCATAGCGGTACGGCTTTTCTGCCTCGACATCATTCAACTGCTGGAATATTTCCCCCAGGATTTCTGAGGGAAGGCGCCGGATTGGATGAATGATGGCTTTATGCCGGTGGGAAGAACGACGAAGTTCTTCCACTTCGCAGAGGAGTCTAGCGATATCGCTCTCTCTACGTTCTATTTCGGCATCGGTGGCTCGAAGAAAATCGTGGATAGCAACTGTTTCGGAAGGAGTGGGCAGCATTTGATGGGCAATAAGGGATTGGAACGGTGAGGCGACGAGAACACGCTCGGGGTGCCTCTTGCCACAATCCACGCATTGACTTGCCGCCATCGCAGCTGGATTCGGGCTTAAGCATGAATTCGGGAGACGAACGGTGGGCTGCTCACTGTAACTGATTTGCGCGAGAAAAAACGTGTTTTGTTAAAGAACCAGGGAGTAGCTGGAGTAGCTGTAGCAAGAGCGGTTGAGTTGCGGTTAAGCGCAAGTCAAGCGCAAGTTAAGCCAAGAGGACCGCGATTCGCTAAGCGAGCCCACTATCAACAGCACGTGCCACAGGGCACCTTCCATATCGGGTCGCTCTCACACGGGAAGCCGCGACGAGTTCGCTCAGATTGTGAGAGTGGTGGAATAACAGGAATGATGGCGGACAAATAATGTCCGCCGGACAGTCCGGCGGACAAACTCCTTCACCATTTGCCGTGCAGAGGATTTCCTTCAATATTTCTTGTCTAGTAATTTCTTTGCAGCATATCTACTGGAACATGTTCTGTTGAACCAGTTTCCTTGCAAAGAATCTCCTGCATGCCATGTGCTCCAGGCAATCTCCCTCACTGCTTTCTCTTCAGCTACTTTGCTTCAGCCCAATTCCCTCGAAACAACCTCCTGAAGTGCAACACGACAGGTGTATTTGATTCAGGGAAAACTCTGAAATGGAATTCAAGACCCGGGAGCCCGAGCACTGTCCATAAATTAGTTGATGTCCTTTGTAACGTGAACCAACTGCTCAAGATTATTGATTTGATACTTAGACTCAATGAAATACTAATATGCCCACTCGTGTAGACCACTGGTAAGAAAAGGGCTGCAATGTATGCTTTCTGATGTATGAACGGGAGGTTTCTTTTAACAGTGCCAGTGTTTCCCAGATGTTTCGTACAAGTGTTCTTTAGGCTGCAGGATCCGACCGATTTGCGCTCAGTGCTCGGCCGTTACATCTTGATATATGCTTCTTCAGGACCCAATACTTAGTATCCTTCCATCCAGATATCGCAAATACTAGTGACTTGCTGTGCACAGATTCATGTGAAGGGAAAGCCATGGAGGGCTTGAATGGGATGGAATCCTATTCATAAATTCCATTGAATGCATTTCTGTGCAACCATCTCACTGGAGGGATCTCCTTGCAGTAGTTCGCTTGGAGGAGAAGCCTTACGGGAGATGCTGAACACTGGCCGCCGAATAGAATCCCATGAACTTGAAGTGCATTCCGTGAATGGAAAGCTGCGGAGGACCCGATAAGATTTTATGACTGCAGGAGAATCACTGAAAGGATTCCAGTGGAATGTAATCCTTGAAGTGAAATTGATGCAAGGAAAAGTTTGAATATAATGAGCAGTTGGGAAAACTCCAAGTGGGTGCTTCATTGTATCTATGCACATGAGTCAAGATAGATCGGGTTCAAACCATATGGTTCGAGTGGGGGAAAATTGTATATTGGGCGAGAAAATCAAGGGTGGATGGGTAAGACTGGACAGAAACTGTTGAACAGGCAAACCTTCATAAAAGACTCTGAAAGGGATTGTCCGGCGGACTGTCCGGCGGACATTTGTCCGCCATCATTCCTATCCTTCCACCATACTCCAGATTGTATGCGCCGTGCTTGCGCCGTGCATTGAGCAGAAAAGTACAAAAAATATTCACATGTCATCTTTATACTTGGCGGCTGCACCGCCTACAACCTCGCTTCTCGTTGGTGCTTGGTGCCTTAGGCTAGGCTCGTTTCAGCCTCTCTAGTCCACCGGGCGTGAAATCTGCGTTCAGATCACGTATACTAGAGAGGCTGGAGTTAACGAGTACAGGCGAACACGAGTCGCCTCGGAGTTTGAAATTGGAACGCCTTGGCAACCGCTAAACAATCACTCCATCAATTATCGCCCAAAAACCTCGAAAAGAAATACTCAGAGCTCCTTCATTACCTGTGGTAAAATCCACAAAAAATTCTGAGCACCTCTCATTGATCGAAATTCGTATCTGCAAAAAGAACGGCCTCATTGGGTGCTTTGAAAGGTGCGTAGGACATGTCATCATAATTTTCAAACTCCGAGGCGACTCGTATTAAGCTGTACTCGTAGATCCTAGCCTACCTTAGGCAAGGACCAACACAAGTAGATAAGACCACTATAGTCCAGTACAATATTCTGTAGAGGCGATGTGCGGTAGACTACAACTCGGCATGTTCCGAAATGGGACCCCACCGAGCTTAATATTATCCTGAGTCTTATCCACAACAAGCTGATGAATTCAAGGTGTTCCATGAAGCCATGTATAGGCATGGCAGAGTTGTTCAGTAGAAAAGCATGAATTCATCAAAGATGTAATTAGTGCGGGATAATTCAGTGTTCCTGAGCGGAACCACTGTGCCATGTAATGCTACCTACCTACATTGCAACAGTCTCCTATACATATACAAGCATAAATCTTTTGTCAACAGATTTGCGTGCTCTGGTTGGGCCTCCTGTAAACGGAGCATTCAAAGGGCCATTTCAAGAGGTATCCTTGAGGGCTGCTGAAATGTTTGTAAAACTTAGTAGTGGTTACTAGACCCTGAGGTTCACTCTATTAGGGGCGATCAGAGTAGCCCTCGAAAGGTGATTCTGAGGCGATTCTGGGAGGTGATTCTGAAGGCAATTCTGAATTATATAAAGCATGACAGAGTTGCCGAGAATCAGAATCACCCCAGAATCATTGCAGAATCGCCTCCAGAGGAGATTGTCATCGATTCTGAGGCGATTCTTATGTCAATTTTGATTTAATAATTCCGAGAATCAGCATGAGAATTGCCTATTTAATTTCTACTCTGACCGCCCCTATTGCAAGAATTTGACAAAGTTGTTCACCACCGGGGCCAAGTAGAAGTGACATCTGACAATGGAAAGACTCCAGAGTGATAACGAAGGTGAATTGAATAAGTTTCCATGTGGTATGACCAATATGGCCCACGTTGGTTTTTTGATGTGTTTTGTTCCTGGCAGACAGGTGCATTTCAGCGTTTTGCTTCACTGTATTGTTTTGACATGTTTGTTCCTGGCAGACAGGTGCATTTCAGCGTTTTGCTTCAGCTTTTGACTTTTCGCCCCAGTCACGTGCATCCAAAAGAAGAAATTCGCGTGCCATGTTTGCTGCACGACCGTAAACGGAACCAATGTGACTGTTGTCACTTACCATTGTCCTTTCCTCCTACCATGATGGCTCCCGATGCCCCACTTCACCTCTTCCCGCCGTCCCCGACCACATCCAGCTCCTGGACCATCTAGCTATCCCGTCGCCACCTCCACGACGCCACGACCGTCAACAAACCTCATGTCAATCGCCACGTGTGCCGTGCACGACGCGTCGCTTCCCGACACCAGCTGTCTCGCACGGCGCGCACGTCCCATTTTGGTGATTGGATGACGACCTGGTGGATAATTTGCATGCCACCTTGCCGAGTGGTTTTGGCCGCGTAGGGGTAGGTAAGTTTGGAGTCTGCCCCAGTTTGCCACCTATCCTTTCGTGCGTAGATAGATCATTTCAACACGTAAGGACCTGCCACGTCTCACGCTCGTGGGTTTCTTTGCGTATTTCCCTTACCTCCTACCATCCTTACTTGGCTGCTCGGCCCAATCTTGTATACACTTCAGAAAATGAATATTGAACCCATTTACTATAAGAATTTGACTTACGGCAGACATCTGAATTCCTTGTAAATCTATTGCAGTTGCCACTTCGTACCGTGGCACACGGACTTGGAAGGCGCGACGCGACGCGCCAGACACGAGACTGTCACAATTCCGCCGTCGGCTGGAACAATTTACTGCATTGGGCTCAAAAACCAAACACAACACGCGAATTGCCTTATTGGGAACATGTGACTGGGGCGAAAAGTCGGCTTCTTTTTGCTTCACCATATTGTTTTGACATGTTTGTTCCTGGCAGACAGCATTTCACCGATTTGCTTCACTGAAATGTTTTGAGCTATTTGGTCGGGGGGGCTCAGAGGCTATGCAGAGTGTTTGTTCTACTTTGTTATTGGCAAGTCTCGGGTGCAGAATTAAAGGGCAGTGGGACCTAGCTAAAGCGAGGTGATCTTCTACTTTACACGAGAATTTTTCTGGAGGACTGGGGCAAGTGGTAACTCCAAAATGACCTTCCGAATCTTTGGTGGGTGTACTGCGTGTGAGTCGATGGAGTTCGATGCGGGTATCCCTTCTTTCTCCTTGTTGGCTCTGAGGCTGGGTGAACTCGGAGGGCTCGATGCGGGCCGCTTCTGGCTGCAACTCGGAGGAGGAAAGGAGGGATTGGGTGGTGCAGTCGCCGGAATGTCAACAACATAGTCGTGGGGAATTCCGAGGGCCTTGCTCAGCAGAGCTGATCTGAATGGTGGAAAGGAAGTCGTGGGATAGAATTAGTCTCCATTGAGGGTGTCTGTCCTCGAGATGCTGTTAGAAGTTGTACTTCCAGTGAAATTGGTTGCAGTCGGCAGCCGGACACTTGATGGGGACGTTTGTACACGGGCGCGTTTCGCGGAATTGTGAAGCAGCTGAAATCATGAAGGCATAGGTTCCCTATCAATCCGTAGGAGTGCCGATGAGCACGTGGGAACGTCGCACATTGGGCGGGACACGTCGCAGTGGTGGTCAATGCGGCGCTTTGCTTGTGTCGGCAACAACCCGATATGGAAGGTACCCTGTGGCATGCTGTTGATAGTGGGCTCACTTAGCGAATCACGGTCCTCTTGAGTTAAGCACTAGGTTCGGAGCAAGCCCGTGCAGCTCCGGCCCGGCAAGCCGGCCCTTCACTGAAGGGGTTTGCTTCAAACTGCGCCAAACAGTAGGCTTGTGAATCATCTCACACCGACCTCACTCTTTATCCAATCACTTAGCAGTAAATTGTAAGTTGAAGATCATATGTCAGGGTATTTTCCAGTTATCTTGGATGGGTGATTTAACTCCCAGTTGCATTCTAATGTTGATACTGATCCCAGGTTCGTCCTTTTTGAGAAATATGTTACTCAAAGTCTAGGATGACAGTCAAACCATATACTTGGGTGATGTAATTGTACATATGCCTCTTTGTAATGATCTTGAATATACTAAGGAATTTAGGTGACGATGTGGCGGATATACGATGCTCACCATCTCGTGAGTTCACCTTGTTAGCATCACACTTGTTACTCCAACCTCGACGCGTCTCAAACTCACCGAAGATAATGTTACAGCACTTGAAAAAATTGAACCAAACATTATTTGCCACAACGTCGCGTGTGGGTACCAAAATTTTGGGGTTTGGAACCACTCAAATCACTCCTTTTTCATCAATTGACCAGATCCACCACTCGGCTCATAGAAATTGTGCAGGTACCACATATACTGCACTTACAGCTCGTATTTGTTTTCTCATGTACCAATAGTAGTTTAAACACTAAAAACCTGTAATTTGAGGCCAAAGGACTGTTGTGTTACTGAATAAGTGCTCATTCTCCAGATGTTCAGAATTGGGAATTACCTGGACTTAAATAATGCATATAATGTTCTCGGACACGAATACATCCCACAGAGGTTGATTAGAGCCTAAATATTGAATATTATAGCCATTCTCTGAGCGGGGCGAATGTTTTGCGTTCGGATGTGATGCAGACTTTGCAGGTCACACTGCGTGACAACCTCTCTGATCTGACCGTTTTCGAGGATGGCTGGCAAACAACTTTGTACTCCGGGAATAGAACACCCTGAAAACACATGTATCATGAAGCCACATACTAATACTACCTTCAAATAGCAGGGAAACATTATATTGCAGAAAATAAATATTTGCAGAGCATCACAAAAAATGTGTTTTGACTACTTTTCTGGGCCCTCTAGCGCAATGAATATGCCATGAATCCTTCCAGGCAATTAATGGAAGTTGTAGCTATACTTATGATCTACAACTATTACTAATGGACCCTGGGGCGTTGAGGCCACATTCAAACGCTGTATGGCAATCTCCAACCCCCCCGATTTTGGCAGTCTGCAGCAAGCCCCTTCTGACGAAGGCCGTGTTTGGTCTGTTTGGTTTGATGTTTGGCGTGTTTGGTCACTCCGGCATGGTGCGGCATCGTCAGAACGGGGCTTGGACCGAACCTACACCACCATTCGAGATCTTTATTTCTGAAATCTTTTGTTGAGATATCCCTCAAATATCCTGTGAAATGTGTGAGGCAGGTTCAGAGGTACATACCAGAGATATCTTGAAGAAAATATCTGTAGAATAACCTGGCAAAGATTCCTATGATATTGTGGCACTTCCTGTGTACTACATGCTGCCCAGGTACTACCACAGGCCATCTGTGCCAAATTGCTTGCCCACGGCATTAGCTAAGAGTAGTGTACCGCCATCACGACACAAGTTGGTGAGTCGGAACTTGGAAGTAGTAGTACAAGCTTGTCCCTCCGGCCTGAACAGAACATCCCACCACCTTCAGCCCCCCATGCAGGCAAATGGCCACCTTGAGTATTAGACTCCGATGTTGCCTGGATGAACCACAGAAATATGGTAGGAGAAAATTTGTTGCCGGGTCCGTGCACATTGTTTGGCACTGTATCACCAATCACGTGCATGTTGCTCGCCGCATTTTCGTCTTCGCTCTCTCCACCACACATCATCTGTCCTGCTGTCCACACCAGTGTTGACCTGTTGCCAGCCACAACCTCTGCCGCTGAATCGGGCTTAAATGTCAATTACCATCACTTCGGGAGCCTGCATAATGTCTAACGGCGCTCAAGCCATCCCCGACCACCACAGCAGGAGTTTCAATTTGGCCGCAACTTCAAACTATGGTACAAATCAAGACCCACCACTAATCAAACCATCTGTTGAAGCTCTCAATCTCTCAAGTTAGACCAAGATACTCCGGAATCTCAAACTGCGGTGCAGATCCAGACCGAACTTAATCATGAAGTATCTTCCCGTTGCTCAAGTCCTCAATCTCTCAAGTTGCACCAAATCATTTCGTCGAACCAAGCAAGCTGAAGACATTTGTAGCACAACATTCCTCCGTCCTCAAGTATTCCTCCTCAATGTTCAACGCTCAACTCTGTCCATCCTTCAAATCAACTTTTTCAATTGTCCAATGTACTCTCTGATTCCACACCTGTTGTTCTTGGTGCGCCCCAATTGGTCTCAATACCTGGATGTCTTTCCGTATTGCTGCTTTTTCTGTGTAGTATAATAAACACCATGTAAATCTGAAGCCGAGTGCTCAATTTCATTTATTTTTTAAAAATTGTGTACAATCTCTGAGTATTACATGGGACAGATGTATCAGTGAACATTTAAAAAAGGTTGCTCTGGACATTTGGCAAATATGTTCTCGAAAAAGCCTCCAGAAATGGAAGTAGTTTTGTTGTGAGAATGTTCGAGGCAACATTTGACAGATATCTGATGAAAAATGTTTACAGAACATCTGTTTCAAACGGCGGTGTAGTTAAGCGCTAGGTTTGGTACAAGCCCCGTTCTGACAAAGCCGGGTTTACCGACGGATCAACTGGGTGCACTTAACCGTTAAGTGCATCGCCACCGACGGAACATACCGTGCGGGCAGCGTTTCACTGGGGACACGATGTGATCTGCCCGCCCGGCAGATAACGTGCAGATCGCCGGCAGATAGGAAAACCACCTGACAAATGCCCATTATCTGCCGGCCCAGCAGATAATGGGCAGATATCAAATCTACCCGATATCTGCCCGGCCCCCAGATGTTGGGCAGATATCGGGCAGATTTGATATCTCCCTGATATCTGCACGTTATCTGCCCGGCGGGCAGATTCAAAATCTGCCCACCGAGCAGATTTTGAGAAGATGTCAAAACGCCTTGCGGCAACACTTGCTATATCAGGCTATAAAGCCAAGCAGCTGACCTTTCTGGGACCCCCCCTTGTCCCAAAAGGCCAAAGTAGCTGACACCGCACCCAGCCTCGAAATTCCGAGAGCAACTTCAAGCAACGCAACACCCAAATGCGAACCTCCAGCAGCGCATGTTGCGCCAGACGCGAACTCGCGCCTGCAGAACAGGCGCTGCTGAGGAGGCACGATCCGGGACGAGAGCCGCCTAGTTCGGTAGTGGTGCAGCGCTACTACCAGTGTAGCGACAGCACAACACACAGCCGAGGAGGAACCGTAGCGCCACCTTGTCGCTGGCGCATGCAGCAGCCAGCGGGCCTTGTGGATTGCATCTTTCCGCCGAAAAGTGTCTTGGACGCGAGCCTACTGACTCTGTCATTTGAGGATAAGATGGGCATATCCAGCAAGTCGACTGGAGGTAGTTGTAGCGGGTCACGAAAGGGAGGAGGAATGCGAAGTGTTGCAGCAGATCCAGAGCCCAATCATCGGCCCAGCGACTGACTCCCACCTGCCAGCGCTCGGTCACTATGGCGGTACGCCACCGCCGCCCCCTCCTTTCACTCCCCCTCACCCCCCGCCCCGCAGGTGACCTCCTACCCCGCCCTCCTCGTCGAGGTCACACGCCTCCTCCGCCCACGCGGCCTCTTCCTCTCGGGCGAGTGGGCCCGCTCCCTCGTCTTCCACCCCGCCTTCGCGCCCCGCACGCTCGCGATGCACGTCCCCGCGCTCACCTCCTTCTACGCGCGGCCTACCCCCCATCCCCCCGCCCATCGCGCCGCTCCTCGCGCACACGGGTGCCTTCGACGAGATCGCGCCGCGTGCGTACCACATGCCGCTTGGCGCGTGCGTACCACATGCCGCTTGGCGCGTGGCCGCCCGACCCCGCGCTGCAGCGCCTCGGCCGTGCGTTCCGCGCCGTCTTCCTGCGGTACGTCGCGAGCGTGCGCCTGATGCTCGCCGAGGGCGGCGCGCTCTCGGCCGCGACGTGCGACGACATGTACGCGCGCGTGGAGTGCGAGCTGCGCACCGTCGCAGGCCTGGTCGCTGTCTTCCACACGGTGCATGCCCGCAAGATCTAGGTCGAGGAAGAGCCAGCATGAGCACACAGACTGGGACAGTTGACGCAAAAAAAAGAAAAGAAAAGAAAAAAAGCACAATAACACACTGATATCCATCCGGTCGTATATAGATCCAAGAAAATCACTTGCGCGCTCACGGAATACCGTCCCAGACGCCCAGGCCAGCAACGGCAAACAGCGCGCCGAGCGACACGATGGCGCCGACGTACGCTGCGTTCTGCACGCCGACGACGGGAACACGAAGGACGCGTGCAGGACGGCGAGTCGCAAATGATTTGGAGAGGATGGACGTACAAGAAGGGAATTGCGCTTAGAACCTGGAGCGCGAAGAACTGTACGATGAAACTCAATTGAATACATTGCTGATATCAGGCTGCAAAAAAGGCTCACAAGCGAGACACAGACGAGGAAGGGAGAAGTGTCCATGAGCGCGAACCGCTTGTAGTCGTAGTCGAGCCGCCATTCAGCGAGGAGCGTGTTCAGCCTGCTCGCAAGGAAGACTGTTAACATGAAACAAGATTAGCTCGGGCGCAAATGGGGGCTAGTCCACATACAGAGTGCGAGCACAGCTCTGAGGGCGCCATAGAATGGGGCAAACATCCGAATGGGACACGCTTCACGGCCGGAAGACGCCTCTTCTGGAGGTCGCGATTGGGGTTCGCAGAAGGCGGCCCCCTTTTCCCGAGCTTCCAGCTCCAGCCCCATTTGAATTTCGGCTTGAGCTTCTCCGCTTGCGCGACCGCGGTGGTGGCCGCATCGGCGACGGAGGGCAGGCGGGGCTTTTCGGCGAGGTTGACATTGGAGGTGGTCGTCGGCGCAATGGACGCGGTCGCAGAGCCTGCGCTGATGATCAACGTGGACGCGTTGGTCATGCGCGCGCGTCAGACGAGTTTCGTTAGCTTCTCCTCAAGTCGGAGCAGAGGGGGCGATGTTGTCGATGTTGTCCGACCAGACAATCAATACCTGCTCGTCGCGCTAGAGGGTCATTTCGAGTCAGCGCGGAACGAGAAGCGGGGCGCAGTGAGAACGAAGGCGGCGACGGCACAAACGGCGTGAAGATGGAGACATCGCACGTGCAAAGTCTCCACCTCTGTGGCTATGCTACAGAGAGGCAGCTTCTGAGTCGAACGGGCTAAAAAAAAAAGGAAAGAAAATAAACGTATGAGAGCTGGCTCACCGTCAAAATATGCACCCCTCAAGCTGCTGGTGCGCTGCCGAGCGCTTTGACCCGCAGCTGCCAGCGTAGCTTGATACATGCCTCAAAGAAATAGAGCCGGCCCACATCGGTTGTCCCTCGGAGGAGATGCGTGTTACAGGAGCCGCGCACGTCCGCTAGTGCGAATTCGCGCCGGTCGCTGCGTGTGCGGCTAGTGCCTGATTCCCAAAACACGAAAAAAAATGGAATCCGCGAGCCTGGGCACGGGAATACGACGGCAAGTTGGGTCCGACGCATGTAGGACGGTGGGCGTGGTCTGACCACTGTCTCCTCCTCCCCGCTGTTAACATTTTTGGAAAGAACAGCGTCGCGTACCTGGACGTCAACATGCTCTTGGAGGTCACAGAAGTCGCTCCCGTGCAGGCGAGATGTCGAAAGCTAAGCAGGAAATAGGTGCCGAGCCTAACAATGCACGCAATTGATGGGAGATAACCCGGTCCGACTTCCGACTCGGCCCTATTGCCTCGGCCCTCAAAATTAAATCGCCAACATAGATATATGTACAGTGTTGCTTTTCCCGGATGCGATTGAATCGTTCGTATTCCATCTTTATTTATTTTTTAAATGGTGTTGTCTCAACCGGCCACTCTCAAAGGGCGACTCGGGGGGCACAACAATTTGTCCGGGCGACTTCGGACTGGCACCGATTCGGGAAGACCGTTCGACGCCGCAGTAATTTCTGGACGATTTCAGCCGCAAACCTCGAATTCCAGAACATATGGGAGCTCTTGGCCCAACTCTGCGACATCTTACAGTTCAAACCGCTGTTCCTGGACCTTCAAGATCGTATTCAATGTTTTGAACAGTACGCCCACACCAAGCCCTCACCAAAGCTGACCGCGCAGCCGCACAAACGACTGTCTTTGAGTTTTATTTTTCCACTCACTGGCGCCGGATTGCTGGTGCTCAGGTAATCTTTGATTGTGTTCGCTCTGACACTAACACCGGAGTCCGAAACTAGAATGTTCAGAGTAGTCAACGCCCGCTGTAATCAGACAAATGATATGTTGTGCAGATATAATCGAGGCTTAAAAGGCGGGAAACTAGTGCTGGGGAAAGGTACCAGGGGTGCCCCATGTTCCTGGTACCGTTTCGCGAAATGAGTGCGAAAGGTGCGAAACACTCGCGAAACTTGCGAAATGATGTTTGGTACTTGTTTGGTACCTTCCCAATTTGGACGAAAAACCCGAACTTTGCTCTACCAAACCAGCGTGTATCTCTGCCAATTCTTGGTCGAATGGCTTCATCTAAGTGACGCTCAGCAGCCCTAGGATACCCTCCGGGACCCTCTGATCTTGTTTTGGCCGTCCGAACGCTGCCAGCGCCGCTGCCGCCGTTCCCAATTTGGATGAAAAACCCGAATGTGCTCTACCAAACCAGCGTGTACCTCTGCCAATTCTTGACCGAATGGCTTCATCTACGCGACGCTCAAAAGCCCTAGGATCCACTCCAGGACCCTCTAATCTTGTTCTGGCTGCCCGAACGCTGCCAGCGCCGCCGCCGCCGTTCCCAATTTGGACGAAAAACCCGAACTTTGCCATAGCAGCAAACCAGCGTGTATCTCTGTCAATTCCTGACCGAATGCCTTCATCTAAGCGACGCCCAGAAACCCTAGGATCCCCACCAGGACACTCTGATCCTATTTCGGCCGCCCGAACGCTGCCAGTGCCGCCGCGGCCGTTCCCAATTTGGACGAAAAATCCGAACTTTGCCATAGCAAACCAGTGTGTATCTCTGTCAATTCTTGACCGAATGCCTTCGTCTAAGTGACACTCAGCAGTCCTAGGATCCCCTCCGGGACCGTTCGACCTTGTTTCGATCGTCCGAACGCCGCCAGCACCCTTTCAAGCCAAGCTCAAAATGTGGAGCAAGACAGCTCCTAGTCAGCCAAGTACCATTGCCTCTGGCCCGTTAGGGTAGCGCTTGCTGCGCTGGGCCTCCCTGGCCCGTTAGGGTGGCGCTTGCTGCGCCGGAGTGGAGACGGCCACTCCCAGGCCGCCGGACAACAGGGACCTAACAAGAGGAGGAGGAAAGAAAGAGACAGAGGTAGGTCATTCCAACAGGAACCTGTACAGTTGGACAGGGTGCTGCATTGAAAAAGGTGTGTCCCTTTGTTTTATTTTGTTTCTAGGTCAGATACGAACTTAGAGCTTGAACGACGGCGTCGTCGTGGGCCTCTGCCCCGCGCGGCTCGACTACGCGCACCTCAACACCGCCTTCCGAATCCTCACGCGATCACCGCACACGCAGGTCGCGTCCTCGAAGTAGCAACTCGTGGACTCGCGCTCAGTCCCTGTCCGTTCGTCCAAGGCGCTCAAACACGCGGCGCGGGTCAGGGCGCATGTAGTTGGGAAGCCTGCGCGCGTGTTCTTCCCTCCCGCCTTTCAGATCTCGGCGCGCACAAGCTGCGCTCGCACGCACCAGTGCCTTGAGGGCCGCAACTGCTACGTCTGCCACCGAGGCCAGCACCGTGCGTTGCGGGCAATTCTTCATAACGATTTTTTGACTATCTTTACTTCATCAGCCTTCTTTTCTGCACGAATTTATCGACTACGGTCCCCCAGCTCCAACATCTTCGCGCGCTCACCAATCCCACCCCGTCCTCCGCGCGCATCCTATCCGCTCGAGCCGCACACATCCCGCCGTTGCGAATCCGCGCCGGGCGCTGCGTGTGCGGCTAGTGCCTTCGCCCGCCCCTCTAGATTCCCAAGTCGTGAGCATACAGCCGCCTGTGTCGCCATACGGATTACTTTCCGCCTTGGCGCCCGACCCTGTCCCTCCACTGACAATCGCGGAATCCCCAGCAGATAAGAAATTCCGCCTGTCGGTAGCCTCGTGTCGTCCTTCCGTTTCCAAAGTAAACCCCCGTTCTAGCCGAAAATTGTTTCTCTCAAAGCGGATACAATTCGGACTCACCTTGCCCGCCCACAAGCTCAACACCCTCGCAAGCGGCGACTTGTCTGGGACCGACGTGCACCCCGTATTGGTCCATGTCTGCCATCTGTGGGGTTATATGTTCGATTATTACGAACGAAAGCACACCTGGACCTACGAGGTAGCGCAGGACTGGATTCGACTCTCGCGCGTCAAGGCGATGGAGGTGGACGAGCTGCCAACAGAGACTTACACAGATATCGGCAGGTTGGAGAAGCAGATTGAAGAACTCGTAGAAGCAATCATCCTTCCCATGGAGCAGGCGGACAAGTTCAAAACGCTAGGCATCTGACCCCCTAAGGGCTGTCTCATGTACGGTCCTGTAGTTACCGAAATTCGACAATATTTCGCATTGTGTTATTTACGAGTTGATTTAGCAAGCTTGCCTGCAAGTATGCCATGCTTGTGAGCTTGCGTCACAATTTTCTGGACTGCCAATGCCCGGTGCCGTGGCAGCTGTTCGAGTGTTGGAGTTTTCGGCCCGAAGGTGAGAAATACATCTGCGTGCTGTTGTGTCGAATCCGAGCAACGCGAGATCACGATGTCCTGAAGTCCATCTTCAGGCTTCGGTTCTACGCAGGTTCTACGACTCTCATTCTCTGCGGGCAGGCCACTATGGACGCAACATTATTCACTCTATTACTACTTACTTATTTTCCTCCCTTGTCCTGTACCTTATCTCAGGCTTTCTTCGACTCCTTCTCCGACAATTCCTTTCTCCCCTAACGTTCAAACTCCGGGGTCCCCCACGTCCCTCGTTTTTCATGGGCATTGGTTCATTAAATACAGGCAGCAAGGTGGCTGCCATGTTTGTCTCTACCATTTGTATAATATCAAGTGCCTGACTTTCTCCTGCAGGTACAGCTATTCCAAGATGCGTGGATTATTTGGTGGTCTCTCTGTGGAGGTAGAGGTATACCCCCTTCGTTTCTACTCTAATGTTATTTTCATGATTTCCAGGGATCTGTCATCGTAGAACGCCAGGACGGTAATGTTCAGGCGTATGGCTCCCAAGTTACCGCCAAGGTCGGTTTCACATCCCCTTATCTGCTTGTTCTCAACACTACTCTCCAGGTCCTTCTCGGAGGCGCCGTGGATCCCCTGTCCTGGGCAGCACCTTTAATACAGACCTTGGATGCATGCACAGGCCTCCCAGGTAACCGCCAATGGGCCTCCGAAGGCGAACCAGAACATGGCTATGCCTTCGCCACTCCCAGCAGCGGAACCCTGCTGCCCACTCAACTTCGCAAGAAGCGGAAAGGCGACAAACCTGACTGTCCCCCGGCGTCCTGGGGAGAAAGCCGCGACTCTGGATCGTATTTTAGCAACCAAGTCGCAAACGCGTCCCAACGCGGTAAACAAGAGTTCGAGAACTGGGACGCCACGGAGTCGGGGAGCACTTCCGAGTTCCCGACCAAATTTAAATCCGACTTCGTCCCGCAGCAACAGGACAAACCGTACCGCCACTCGCGAGCAGCGACGTCGATGTCCCACACGCCGACTGTGTACGATTTATTCGACCCGTTACCTGTCCCCACCTCGCTGTTTGGCGACGACAAACCCGCCCACACTCGCTCCATGAGCAGCGCCCCTTATTCCGCCTACTCGAACGGTTTCTCTCCCTCGCCCTACCCACTTAGCGCCAACATCGAACCCTCACCCACGAGCGAGCGGCGGTTCAGCCAGTCCCCGCCGTTCATCAAACCCGAGCCCAAGCTGAGCAGGCCGTTACCACACGAGGGCGTGGGCCGTGCCATCGCGCTGTACGATTTCCAAGCAGCCCAGGTGAGTCTCGACCCCGGCATTATGAATGGCTTACAGAACGCACCCCCGCCAGCCTGGAGACCTCTCTTTTTCCAAGGGTGCTATCATCGTGATCACCAAGAAGTCGGACAGCACGGATGACTGGTGGACGGGCACCCTCGAGGGGAGGAGGGGCATCTTCCCCGCCAATTTCGTTGAAGTTGTATAATTGAATTAGTTCTCGAACTGTAGCAGACTGACTCCACATGTATTGATCCTGCTGTATATTATATCTGCTGTCGTAAATAGAAAATTATATAGAATCTAGTCATAGTACGCGTCCATCGCCGCCTTGGAATCCATCTCGTCTTCAACATCCCGATGCCCTGCAGACGTTGCGTGCCATTTTAGGACTCGGGGATGCGCAACCACCCTGATCCTGCAACCGTGCCGAAGCTACGACGACGTACTTGGAGGGGTGAAAGTTCTTAATCTGGAGGCACCTGGCACTCCATCGTGGTCGTCTCTTTTCGACACGTTTTACACTAGAATCTTTGCTCGATCACGGGCAACTAGATGTGCAGATGGTTTATTGTGGGTCGGCCATCCCTCAGAGACACGCATTTGAATCGTGTGAACGCGTCAAAATCTGGCCAGTCCTGGCCAAAATCTGGCGCGTTACAAAGGATTCACGTGATCTGGACGCGTTGGCAGCCTGAGAAACAAACCAATAAACCAATCTGGTTCTTGCCCTCATTTTCTCCAATCTCGTTCCGTGCAAACTCACTCGATGGCCGCTGTGTCCTAATTACTTACTTACTACTCAAGGTGTGCCAAATCTTTATGTGCTTGTGTTTGATCTCAAGCCCATCACCTTCAAGTTCTTACCTTGCCATTCCACGCTGCGGCGCTGCCCTTGATCTTTGTCTACGTTATGTCAACAAATGCTCAGCCCTTATAAACTACAACAAGACTCCGCATTCAACTAGACTAGAAACTTGCGGCTTCACATCAACACGAGTGGAGCGGTGCAAACTGGGTGCAAACGTTTTTCTGGATTCGCTTGTGGATTGTTCTGCGTCGGCACTGAAGAAGGCCGGGGTAGGGGAGTCTGCAGGCAATCCGCAAGGTACTGCAAGCCGATACAACCCGACTCGACAACCACTGTGTATGAGGAGAAATCAGCTGGCATAGACATGGATTTAAGGTATGCATCTGCTTTCTCTTTATCCACACCAGCCCTCAACGACGCCGAAGTAATGCTCCCGAACCGCATCTCCCAGGACCGTGTCCTAGCCTAGCCACGGGTGCCGCACTCTCCACGCCTCGGATAGCAGGACCTGCAGCTGCTGCTCCCCGCTCTCCTTGCTGCCAACAGCGCACCTCCGACCTGTCGCTTTTCCCTTCCCATCGCCTGGAAGTTCCTCATCCAAGTCCAAGCTCACGTCCGCCTCTGATGCGGCTGTCGTCCACCAGCCCTGACTGGTCCCGAACGATGATGCGCCCGACGTTGAATCCGCCGCATTTGGAGCTCAACTGTGTCAATTATTTCCCATTTCTGTTTCTTCGATGTTTCTTCCTTTTACAGATTGTCTTCAACTCAAAGCAGCAAATTTATGCCCGATCAGTTCAAGGTGGGTCTCGTTCATATAAGATAATATCGACTGCTCATTACTGACTCGTTCATCAGATTTACATTTGATTTGATGGACTTACGACGGGTGCGCTCTCGATCAGGAGTATCAGGAGACGGCATTTCCAAGTTCTCGGTACAATCTACGGAGTTACAAGGGTCTCGTCCGAGGTGAATTCCGCTCAATTCCTACGCCACGCTGACCTTGCATTTTTCAGGCCAAGTTTAGTGGTTCACCTTGCTTGGGCTTGGCCACGAAGATCTGGCAGGTAGGTCGCGAGCACGGTTTAGGATCAGGAGTGCTTTGCTCACCTCGTGGAATACGCGCGACTTTATTTCAAATGTGGGGCACGTGCTTCCCTCTGCATTCCGCGTTGTATGACCAGGTTCTTCCCCCATTTTTGCAGTCCTGACTATTTTATTGTAGCGGCGATTCAGCCGAGCTCGCGAGGGCAGGTATGCGCCCGCGGTTTCGGTAGGATTTAGAATCGTTCGTACTCGCGCGACTCGGCGCTGTCCGAGGCAAGTCTCTTTAACTTATTTCGCTTGAGCCAGCACCGTTAACGGTCTTGATCTCAGACGACTTGGGAATCGCCGCTTTGTCCTAGTTTCAAGATTCCGAATCCCCCACAGACCCTAACGCAAAATATGTCAACATGTGAGCATCGAGCACAACAGACAGACGCCCGCTTCCTTGACAAGACTATACCAACGGTGAGTTTTTAAGGCCGGAAGGTCTTGCTCCCCCCTGATTTTTCAATTGAGTCTTCCTCCCGCAGCCTTTGTCGCCCCTGCTGTACGAAATCGCAGCTTCGGATTCCATCTCTCCGAGTGCGCGGCGACCGACTCGTGCGATCCGCATCCACTCGAGCCGCACACGTCCCGCCACCGCAAATTTGCGCCAGGCGCTGCATGTGCGGCTAGTGCGATATCCTCCGAGCCAACACGGCAGCTTCCTTGGAATAGAATATTACTTGTAAGACAGCCAGAAATATAAACCCGAATTCACGTAACTCTTGGACATTCCCCGCTGCGCGCGAAGGTTCAAGTTGGCTGCCAGAGTCTCGCGAGCTTGACGCGTCAGCAAAGTCGGTTGTCACCCAAGGCTCGCGTCCTGGCCGAACTTCAACAACGATTAGGCGCCCTCGGGGCAGTGATATCTCCCGAAATACCGGATGGTTTCTTGGTTGTTTGATCCCTGACCTTGTCGGAGAATGCTGCTGACTTAAACTTCGAATCGTTGCTGAACAAAGTGCTTAAAAAGCATACACACGAGATACTGGCTATCTTCCAGTACCAACTCCAGCGCAATCGACCGCGGAGCATTTTTTCAGGACCCGGGATAGTACCCTTGACCATGGATGGTATTTACTTTCCTCCAACGAAAGTGCTCCTTGCCACTGATCTCTGTCATCCAGAACAACTGGAAGTTCTCCGCGTCAATCTTTGTGCCGACGAAGTTGTTCTGATCACTCTGGACTCGCGAAGCGGTCCTTCCAATATCCGCGACACCGGCGAACTTGCTGCAGCTGAAAAGGGGCCTCGCCTCAAAACTCTGTCAGACAAGATCAATGAAGATCCTATGGTCTTGTTCGACGACCTAATACAGTTGAGACTCATTGTAAGGCTTTCACCACTCCACCTACGTTTTCCTGAGGATCTTGCCAGACTATCACGGAGTTGGCAAAGCAGAAGGCTCTCTATCTTGATTGTAGAGCTTCTGAAGAAGAAATTTCCTACAAGATGGTATGAGTGTCACATCGACCGATCGTGGTGGTTTGCAGCTTACATATCCCAGAGATCGCCGCTACGAGCAACTTGTTCTTGTATAGCGCTGCCTAGTGTAATGGGATTTTCCCACTTTCCTATGCCTTGCAGTAGTCCAAAGGAAAGAGATATATGTGATAGCCCATAAGCTTTCAAGTCAGTGGATCAGCCGGGACGAAACCGACTTGAGAAACGTCGATGGCTCACAGACTCGGACGAGACATGTCAAAAGAGGAAAGTGGATGTGTCGAGTCTTGCACAAAGAAGGTAGTCCAAGGCTGCCAGGGCACGGCACCAGGACTTTGATATTTCGCCATGACCAGCTTCAGGTCATCCGAGAATGGACGGGTCCGACATCGCCACAGGTGCACCTAATTTGGGAAGTCGCGTGGACAGATCGAGGAGACCCCAGTGGTATATCAATTAAGGTCAATTGAGTGTTAATAAATATTCTAAACCTTCTCAAGGACGCCCTGAAGTCTCCCCTGCTCAGGAGGCCGTGAGGGATGGTCATTAAAGGTGCATTTGTACATGTTTTATTGAGAAGCCGCAATTTCAAACTCCGCCCTTTCTCCTCTTACCCTCACAGTCGCGTGCGTTCCCGCTGATTCCTCCCTTCTTCGCGTCATTCATACGGTTGATACGACCTCCAACCACCGTCTTTGCGGTTTTTGGTCCGACTGACTCTCCGCTTCCCACGGCCGAATAGCGATTTTGGGGTATTCTTGACAAAAAGGACGCATCTGAGCGTGACAGTGATACGGAGGGCTACCAAAAGTGCCTAGCACTCAGTGTAGGTCTTCTATCCTGCTTCTGACACGCTTTGGCCCCCCTCTTCTGGCATAAGACTCTGCACCAGGAACTGCCCAGTAGAGGGTAGGCGAGAGCTATCAGAAATTCGTCTCCAAGCTGCAATCCGACTCCCAATATCCTTCGGAACGCCTTCCTACCATCCTGACGTCCACCGAATTCACCGACTCAATCCCGAGGTCAGCCCGATTCCCATAAAATTTCCTGCTCGACTGACTTGATGTCCCAGAGGTTGCGCGACATCCGCTCCAAATTGACTTACCATCGCCTGCCTCTGGGATTCATGGTGCACTTCCCAGTGTTCGCATCTCACGCCCCGCCCTAGTTCTCGCACTCATACTCGTGAGCGCATTCTGCCTCGACGTGTGAGTACTTACAGAGCCCCGATCTGCGGATCGACCACGGCGAGCTCATCCGGATGAGGGCTTCGGCGCTCCCAATACCAAGGGCCATGATTGGTGAAGCTCGAGCCAGGGCCCGACATCTTCGGCGGCGCGCCTCCCGACGTGCGCAGCAAGGGCGGCCTGCTGCCACCTGTGGTCGACGAGGACAAGGATCATCAGTGCGGTCATGCAGACGACTGCGGCAGTGGAGGAGGCCACCTCTTCAGCGCAGGCGCAGGTGGAGAGCAGCGAGGCGGCGAGTGTGTCACAGAGGCTTCGCCGGCTGCGACCGTGGAGAGCGCAGAAGGGGCTTCGAGTGCATCCGAGTCTGCATCTGCATCCACCGGACAAGGTCGCGTAGGTGCTGTACCCCGATAAGTAGCATGCAAATACTCTTGTTTGCTCCATAGCTCTGGGTTTCTTTTAACTTAATCTTGCCTACTTCACTGGGCTTGACAACGAACTGTAGATGCAATTTTGGATCCAATACTTAGACTAAGACTTAGATGGTATGTATGCATGAGGCAGCGTCCGGTCGCGAATATGGGAGTGGTTGACGAGCACGCAGAAGAGCACTGTGCTGTCCGTGCACATGGAACATTTCGATGTTGGTTCCTTGCAATGCACATGCAATAAATAATATACCTCAACTGTTTTTAGACAAGGGGAGGTCCCGAAAGGTCAGCTGGTTGCTTTCATAGCCTGTTTTAGCAAGTGTTGCCTCAAGGCACATTGACATCTTCTCAAAATCTGCCCGGTGGGCAGATTTCAAATCTGCACGCCCGACAGATAACGTGCAGATATCCGGGAGATATAAGATCTGCCCGATATCTGCCCGGCCTGCAGATCACAAGCAAATGGCAGGCAGATTTGATATCTGCCCAACATCTGCGGGCCCAGCAGATAACGGGCATTTATCGGGCGGTTTCCCTATCTGCCTGCCATCTGCCGCACATCTGGCGGGCCGGCAGATTGTATCATGCCCCCAGTGTTTGTGGCCTGACATGTCCACGATAATTCATAAGAATATTTGGGCGACACCTGTTGGTATATCTAATGAGACTGTGAGCTTTAGATCCTTGATTCAGACACAGGAGGTATCATCTGTACGATCCGACATAATATAGGGGCCCATCAGTGGCTGTGGGACATAACAGTTAAGGTGTTTTCCTTTACCGTTCCTGTGCTACTGGGCTCGCTGCTTCCCGATAACCATCGGAGACGTTGAAGGATGGTCTATAAATGCTCCACTATTATTTTGGATATTTATTTATTCGATCTTTCAGCCCTAGAAAATTTGGATGCAAAAAAAAGCTTTGCATGTTGCGTCTCCTATGATTTCTCGCAGAAGTACGACCACAAGGTCAGTAATTCAAGGGGATTTACGTAGGTAGCTCTCCATTCTTTTGAATTGTAATCTTGTGCCATGTGGCACTTGCATGCAACATCATCTTGTAGTGAACTCAAATGTTGGCCTAAGTATTCAAACCGTTTGGGCAGGGTGGAAGCTGTCCCCGCACTGGAACACATCAATATCAACTTAACCCCTTCCTGCACTTCCTTTTTGACTTGCCAGTGCTTTCGTCTCATTTTACTCTATCGTGTACCACTCAGAGCAGGTATTAAAAGCTACCGCATTTACAGCTTCTTTGCAGTGCATCTAGGGTATCTGGGAAGGTTCAAAGAAATTCTCTTGAACTTTCCCTTTTCTCTTTCTTCTTCGCGATTTTTCCCATTTTGGCACCCAGCACAATGGTCGGAAAACCCGAAGCCGAGTGATGCCGGGCCAGGACAAATTAAGGCAAATACTGAACAACGTCTTCCAGAAAGAAGGCAAGTGACCCGCTGAAATAACGGTGTCCGCCTGTACAATCAAGCTATGTCCGCTGGCGGATTTGATGGATCCGCCGGCGTCTGATGGCTCGGCATCCTCCTTGCCATTCACATGTGCAACATTTGAATATTCGGCCACTGGTTGTCAGATCTCATAACCCACAGGTAATTTTTGTTCGGTTCTTGAATTCCACAACCACAGGCAATTTGCGCGTTGGTCGTTGAATCTCACAACCCACATGCATTTTGCCTGCCGGTTCTGGAATCCACCGACCAAGAGAGAATTTACCGCCGGTCGTTGCATTCCAGAATCCACACACAATTTTTGTCCTAGGTTCTTGAACTCCAGAACCCACATGCATTTTGCCAGCCGGTTCTGGAATCCACCGACCAAGAGAAATTTTGTCTCTGTTCTTGAATTCCACAACCCCGTCAATTTGTGCTTCGGTTCTTGAATTCCGCAACCCAGAGGCAATTTCTCTCTCGGTTCTCGAATCCACTGACCCAGAGAGAATTTGCTGCTGGTCCTTGGATTCTAGAACCCACAGGCAATCTGTCCCTCAGTTCTTGAATTCCAGAACCCCAATCAATTTTGGGCGTCGGTTCTTGAATTCCACAACCCACAGGCAATTTCTCTCTCGGTTCTGGAATCCACTGACCCAGAGAGAATTTGCCGCTGGTCCTTGGATTCCAGAACCCACAGGCAATCTGTCCCTCAGTTCTTGAATTCCAGAACCCCAATCAATTTTTGTGCGTTGGTTCTTGAATTCCACAACCCACAGGCAATTTCTCTCTCAATTCTGGAATCCACCAACCCAGAGAGAACTTACCGCTGGTCATTGGATTCCAGAACCCACACGCGATTTGTCTTAGGTTTTTGAATTCCAGAACCCCAGTCAATTTTGTGCCTCGGTTCTTGAATCCCACAACTCCAGGTAATTTGTGCCTCGGTCATTGGATCTCACAACCAGCTGACCGTGGGTCTTCGGTTATCACAACCCGCAGGTAAATGCCTGTGGGTTCTGGAATCCACCGACCCATAGACAATTTATTGTGGGTTGTTGAATCCTACAACAATTGAGACTCTTATCTAATTCATGAAGGAACCTCGTTCTCGTCCAGCAAAATCCAGTTCCCGTTCAGCCAAAGACAAAAGGTATTATGAAAAGTACGTCTAGATACCCACGGTTTATGCTATTGCTTATAATATCCTCAATAACTTCCAGGAACAAGGCAAAGATCCTTTTAAAGGCGGCACAGTAATGACATTGAACAATTTTTTTCTTTTTTCCCTGGCTTATTATGTTTCAGAAACCGAGCACTCAAGAAACTTGAAGATCAAATAGCTCTTCAATCTGATCAGGATGACGAGTTTGACTCGGATACCTCCTATCACACTTCAGAAACTGAGCAAGACTGTGACGATACCACCGCAAATTCAGACTCTGACCAGGACTCCAACTCACTCTCCCATGCTTCTTCAGAGGCTCAACCCCTTGAAGGCATGGATACACTTACACATCGACTTAACTCGAAGTTGCCGTACATAGAGCGTCTCGCTGTTATATCTCAGGATGCCGACCTGTGGGCCTCCAAATGGGGAGGTCTCACTAATTGGAACTCTTTGGATGAGTCCCAGCATCTCACACCTCATCTAATGATCCGCAGAGAACGTGGTACGTCCTTTCCTGCCTACAACATTCTTTCTTACATTTATTCAAGGACGTTTTCTCATAATCAGCTTACGCCAGCTATCAGAATCCAGGGATGTTCCTTCAGATCCTGAATTATTCAGATGTGTTTTGCAGAAGTCCCTCAGCATTTCTCACATTGTCCATGTCGGTATTGAACAGTTATCATTACTTATAGCGCATTGGAATACTGCAATTATTTATAGCGATTAAATCTTTATTTCACATCCCTTTTATCCTCTGGCGGTTCCATATAGACACAAAAACCTTGGTATACACTATCGCCCTATCCTGTGACATGTAGCTGACAGATTTTCGGATTCTTGAGATGCCACTGTTTCCGCATTCGCCCGCACTTGAATTTATATGACGAAGTCTTGGATCCACAGCACAGTAAGTCTTCAGAAAAGCTGCAGGTGCACATTTGGTATGACCAGACGCATGAAAATCGTCAATCAAGAACTGAGTGTCTGAAAACAAAATATTAGTATCTAGAAACCAATTGCAGGATATCCACTTACCGGCAAAAAAAGCTGGCTCTCTCGTCATGCAATATGGTCCCAACGCACAAGCAAAGTCATAGATGACACGTTTGGGAGGACGTTCCCATCTTGTGACAAGTGCAGAAAACACATCATTACGCCCTTCACCTTTTGGAATACAGTGGAACCCATAGCAAATACTATGGGTACACCAAGCACACATTATACCACCGGTCAGTTTTTTCTCGCCATATTGGGAGTAGAATTTCGAGCACTTTGCTCCTCTTTTCCCACTGGCTTCAGGACGAGTGTCAAATTTTAATTTGGGATATGTTGGGCGATCTCTGATCTTGGGCATTCCATAACAGCATCCTGTCTTATAGTACATTTTCAAAATGGCACCAAAAAAAAGACAAAAAAATCATACCTCTGTCCAGGGTTTTTCAGGTGTTATCAATATATCCTTTTCAGACAAAGGCTGGATCGTGCCGTTCAGCCAACCTAATACCAGTCTACCACGTTCAGAGATCCAACAACACACAGCCATGACATCTTCATGCAACAAATTGCTGACTGAAAATTCGTAGGCAAGCAGATTGTGTAAGACAGGGATATTGATGAGGGCTGAGGCGTCCTGTTTTGTTGGAGACGTGATAAAATGGTCCAATGTTTTTAAAGCATCCTGATTTGCCATCTGGAGCACCGACTCATCAGCGCTAATCTAAATCTGGTGTAAGTTTCTGTTCGTATATTCAAAAATACAATTACCTGCAAAAAAAATGGCTTGTAGACATCCGGTGCAACCTTGCTTGTTACAATGGCTTCAGTCCCAAAGTGACGTTCAAAAAGATGTGATAAGGGCGGATTTGTGCCAGCCAATCGGCTTACTGTTAATGGAACAGCATCCAAACGCCCAAGCAGTTCCTTCATCTGTTTTGATGCTTTACCTCCAGCCTCTTCTTCATCTTCCACGTCTTCCACATCCTCCTCCTGCATCAGGTTTTTAAGGCTCTGATCATTAAGTCCAGCACCAAATATAAGCGGTGGACCATCCACAACTTTAATGATCAACTTCCGTGAAAGCGAATCTGGAAGAAGCTGCTGATTTGGAATGTACCGTGTAGTATCTCGAGATATAGATGTGCTCTGAGATATCGTCGGTGGTTCCAAAGAAGGAAGTAGATGCTTGCGATTGAATGCCAAAGTGACACCGTCCCAGATCGTGTTTTCAGGAGAGGGGCCACATTTTGGACAGATCATATCGTCTTCCAGAGAGAGTAGCCTTGCATATGCAAACCAGGCAGACCGAAAAATATCAGCACTGCAAAAAGTTCCTCCCCGTAAGATGTAGCGTCTGGAAGTGACCTCGACCCATGCTGAGAAAGGAGTCTCTGATGTCGTAAATGCAGATGTGTACTCGTCCAAGATTTCGTGTGTAAATAACACTTTGTTGTTGTAATTGAAGATACCCAGCGAAGCACAATCCGGTCCTATAAAACGATGTTTGCAGATGCATGTCTGGATTTCGATGGTTGTGGGATAGGCTTCCACCAATCCATAAATTGTAGCAGGTCTCTCCAATATAGGTTGGAACGGCTGGAACATGTATCGAACATCTGAACAAGAACATGATGACGTTGGGTCCAAGGTAAGACGGACAGGAGGGGATGTGGCTGGTGAAATTTGGACTAGCAAGTCACCAGGAAGAGCGGCCCAAAGAGGGGGAGGACGTTTCTGGTAGGACACAGATTTTTCTCTGCCAGCTGCATTCGCCTTTCTGATCTTTGGAGCTAGCATAAAGTCTTGAGTTCTTGATTATCCAGAATCAGGTTAACAATAAGACTTACTGGAATATGAATCCTCCCCTCTGTTAGTATCCTGAGCTTCAGGATCTCCTTGTACCAACTGCTGAAATTTTTTGCGACAACTGCCGACATGCAAATAAGGACCTGAGTCTTTTTCACAATTCCAGCGTCCATTTCCTTCATCATCTCCTTCATAGGTCACAACAACACGACCAGTTAAGCCGATTTTATGAGGGGATGGACAGGAAAAGTGGTTGAGAAATATATCTTCCGAGTCGTCCCAATTTAGGAGTCTTGAGAACAATACAACTTCGTTCTCATCGATATCTCCATATTTTGTAAGAAATTGAACGAACCCTACTAAAAGTAGCTCACCTGGGATTGAATCACCCGGAAAGAGCTCTACTCCATATTCCTTTAACAGATATTCATGAACGCAATCTATTCCATCCGCGTTGCTTGAAGGACATGTGCAAACGTAAACAGTTTCTGGGCCAATATTGGATTGCTGTATATGATACCAGGCATCCTGTAATAAATGAGAGTCTTGTTCAAATATAACAAAGATATGATACCTTTGAACGCTTTCTCTTTGCATCCCATCCATTAACCACAAACATATTTTTTGAAATTTGGATGAAAGAAGCACCATCTTCCTGAACCGAGTCAACATAATCCTTATACATCTTTTCCCCAACATCATCCGTGTCCACTGACATCCTATCAGCCAGATTGTCGTTGATATCTGCCGACAGATTGTTGGTACTCTGCGATGGTGTATATAATTCTATATTGGCAGAGTCTGTATCCTGGAAATTATCCAGATCTTCCTCGACTCTATCATCCATAGAACTGCTCGCCCTGGCTCTCTTCCTTGGATGGGAAGGGATTCGGGTTGGTGCATTCTTTTGTTTCGCCCCAGTTCTAGCTGCCTTGACCGGAGATATGATCACTGGTCCTTCATCCAAAGCCCCGGATAGAGTTATACGAGTTGGCCCAGGTGAGGATGGAGGTGTTTTAAATGAGATTCGAGATACCATCTGACAATTGGAGCGAGCAGAGAGATGACTAAGTAACGGATCAATCTGTCAATCTTAATTCATCAGTGGCTGTGAATTCTATGACTTCTTAAGTTGTTGGATCTAAGAACGAGCAAGAATTCTGGGGTGGTTCCAGTTTTTGAGTCCAAGGACCCATTTTGGTTCTTGGATCTGAGAACCGACTCATCTGTAGTCATCAATTGTTACTAATCTTTAGAGGACTCTATCACACAAGTCATTTGTCTAATCGTCCCATTCTTCTGTTGTCCTGTTGTCAATGTCAACCAGAAGACAGACTTCTACTAAAGCACCCCGAAAATGTCGGCGTTGTGCTGGGCATCCCTACATGTCTGAATGTGAACATGCTTCTAAAGCACAAAAAAAGGCCAGATTGTTTCAGGACGTTCCTTCAGGAGGGACATTCTCGATGGTGTGCTCTAAACATTTGTCTCATATTCAACTACTTACATATATTGCAGCCTATAGTACCGGAAGCAAACACGGTACAGAATGTGGCACAGGAAACTCCTCAACGGTCTTATCATACTCTAAATCCATTTCCCCCAACAAATGGAACAAATCTTCCACCTGTGTATCAGTCTTTGGTTGGCTACTCACCACTCGGTCCTTCGGATTATGGATCCTCTCCTGTTCCTGTGTCGACTCCTTCAATAGACGCTGTACTTATGATATCTCCCTTTACTTTCCCAAAGACTAACGTTGGTACAGATGGATATTCTTCATACTCTCAACACTCCAAATACCGTAACAGATACAACTCCAACTCCAACTCCAACCCGATTACGTTCATCAAAGCACAGTCCCATTTTTGGTTTCGTTAAGGGCGCTTACCGTGGTTCTGATCCTCTTCGTTCGTCTACATACTATATATTTCTTGCTATTCATTAACCAACTTGTCTCAGAAATTGTCAGATCAAGAGAGGCTAGAAAACCTCTGACAAGTCGCTCAGAAGTCAGCCATAGATTTTCTAAGAAAACACGAGAATTGATTGAGAGAGTATGTCTGAACACTTTCTCTTAAATGCAAACTCGCTGATCTTGTTTTATAGTGTGAAGATTTAGCGACTGAAACTTCATGCTGGTTATCATTCTCCGCTCAGCATATTAATGCCAACGAGGCTTTCTTTCATTACACCTCTCCTCGTCTTTTACGGGACGGCAAAAAAGATATGGAAGATATCGCTAGTAACCTCAATCTTCTTTTCTTCAATCTGATGAAAGGACGCCAAAACGATGCCTTAGCTCTTACAAAGCGGCTTGCCACTACTACTCAGGAGTTGGAGACTACGTCGCAGGTGCTACAGGAGGCGACCAAGGAATTGGATGACACCAGAAATGCGATGGAGCAGAGCCGTCTCAATGCTGAAATACAGAAAGCTAATTTAGAGGCTCAGCTTGAAGTTTACAAGAAACTACTTGCAGGTGATGGTGTCGATGCAGTTGGATCGTCTAGTAACTCTTAGTTATAGTTCTACTAATTACAATCGTTCTAAATTGCACTCACTAAATTACATTCACTACTCTCACTGATCTCTTATATTCGTCTCTTTCTATAAGTCTATTCTTCAAAGCATCTGTCTGCCATTATTCTATTGGCATTGAAAATTTCCGACTAAGTCACGATCAAGTTTACGACTTTGAGTGATCAGATTTACGACCTTCTGATAGTGTTACGACCATAAATATTTTACGACCAACCTTTACGACCATTCAATAAGTTTACGACCTTTGCTCCGAATAGTTGCTCCGAATAGTTGCTCCGAATAGTTCCGACATCAGACTTGTCTAATTTTTCATCCACGACCACAACTCACAAAAATGGTGTATAATATCTAGACCACTGAATCATAAAGCTGACTTTTCCTAGGTCATTTGTGGGGATCCTGAATGCAGGAAGGCCTCCTGTCGCATCACTGATTCCCTGGACTCCGTCTGGTAGACCTCTGTAAGTCCTACTTTCAGCCTTTAGTTTTACAAGCATTTAAGTCATATCAGCTGTGATAGTAGTGCCTTCAAATGGCTGGGCCGTCTTGAACAAGATGGATCTTTCATACCGTCAAACGATGAAGCCCTATTGCACCGACTAGGTGATGGGGAGATGGAAATATATCGACCTGCTTCAGGCATCTGGATCAAAGTGCCTTTGACGACACCAGTCTACACAACCGACTGGGAGGGAACCCTCATTTATCGCCATGTCTCACTCACAGATTCAATGTGCAGGGACTTGGCCATTATGATTAGACGTCTTCATCATAGGTTGGCTACATATCCTCAGGACGAGTTTACAGAGATTCCAGCACGTTATCTAGTAGATCAGGACGAGCTTGTGGACCAGCACAACCTTCAAACTATGGACTATGACCTTATAGCCACCGTAGATGAGATTTTGTAGAGTTGTAGAGTTGATGGAGATGTGACGAATTTATTTCAAAGATTGTGACTTCGTAATTTGCCTCCCACATTTGCGATCATGAGCGGTATGTCCAGCCCTCTGAGTAGTGCAGCCATTACGCCTTGTGAGTTTTACTCTGTACTTGAAGCAAATGACCTATCCTTTCCAAAGTAAATCCACTTCAAAAAGCAGAATACGATCTAACTCTTGCAAGAGACACGCTTCAGGCCAAGAAGGATGTAGTTGCTAAGCTGGCTAATATGAAGCCCAGGGAAAAAGGAAATACCAAAGGCGAGTCTTTCTTCATTTCTTCGACAAGATCTGTTTTCTGAAAAGATTATTTAGCTGCACGAGAAAGTGCGGATAAAGAAGTCGATGAAGCTACGGTATCTTATAACCAGGCTCTTGAAAACTTCAACAAGGTGAACAGAACAGAGCCTGATCCTATACTCCTTGCTACCCAGCTAGGCACGTTGGAGACGTTGGAGCAGGAAACTGTTCTTCCAGATAAAGCGGCTGAGATGGAGGAAGATCTGCAATCCGATTTGATCCAGAGAGATACAGATGTGAGTCTCAGAATCGCTATGAGTCTGAGTGGAGCTTACTGAACCTAACAGATTTCTGCGCAGCTCACTGTCGATGCATATTTTCATCAGGACCTCCAACAACTTGAGGGCAATATTGAGAACTACTATAGTTCTTCTCTTGTTGATAACATTGTGGATTCGGACAACATGGATGTGGACGATGTGAACGATAGTAGCAAACGTAAGCATACAGATTATTATTTTCTATCGATTTTGCTTACCTATGCTACAGCTGCTCAATCGGTATCCATTTCTACTCCTGTTGGGGTAAAGTCAGACAAGAAAACAAAGGAGAAGTTAGGAGAAACAGGTACTTCAAACGACTATAGACGTTTTACGTTATTAAATCCTTCATATTAGAGATGGTGTTGGACGATGGCTTTGTGGAGTCTCAGATTGACACCAAGCCAAAGAAACCAACCATCACTAGTCTTTCCCAGGAAGAGTCTCTTTTGAACGAGAAGGTTGAGAGCATGAACAATTTCTTGACGCGGGAGGAGAATCTTGAAGAAAGCGTCCGATCTGGTATCATACAGGCTATATCCATCATTAATCTGCAGAGGATATCCATCGCTTCTCAGATTGAGAAGCTCAGAGCGAAAAAGAAGCGTGGAAAGGCGAAGAAGGTCGCAGATGCGTGTTGGTTATTGCGATTGATACCTTTGTTAATTAACGATCAATAGTTGAAGAAGAAATAGCCTCGAATGAATCGGAGGGAGAGGCGTATGAATCTGATTCTGGGAAGGGCAAGAAGGTAGAGGGAAATGCGACTTCCCATGCCATTGAAACAAGATGGATGGACTCTTTGACTGATGAAGAAAAAGCGACCTACAAAAGTATCCATAATTTGTTGCCTTTCATTTTCAAAGCGTTGATAAGCATTTAGGTACCGCTCGAGAACATATCAATCAGTTCGAACAGAAGAAGGCACCGATACCTTGGCCTATTAGGCGTCTTCTCAAATTTGTTCCGGAAGTCCTGCCGGAATGCTCCTATATTTCCAAGGAACTTGCCATCCACATCCTCACCAATCGCGAGAAACGCAATGCTTGCATCTTTCATAGTCTGAAATCTGCAGGTCGCCAGATATGTTGTGACGGTAATGGAAAATTTAGTGTTCAGGGTGTTCCTTTCCAGAAAGCCTCTATAGAGGAGAACGGAGCCAAAGGATCACTCAGCTGCGGATGTACCATCAACGAGGCACTTCTAGAATTCATGTTTTTCAAGACTGCGACGGCATCATCTTTCAATCCCAGAATCACCCATTCCGAAACTCTCCAAGGCGACATACTTCATTCCCGACACCGTACTTTCATTGCCCAGGCATTTGGAAGAGCTACAGGGATTCGGGTGGACGACTTGTACGTTGGTGGAGATGGATCCACTTTTGGGACGCCAGAGCATATGCTAAAGCTGGTTGGGAAAATCCTCGAGAAAGTCAATAGCCAGCTTCCTGAGGATCGGGTGGTGGGACTGCAGCTCATAGATATTCTTGCTGGAGATGGAGAGGGTGCTAGTAGCAAGTAGTGGCGGCATTTCCATATCGGGTGGCATGGATGATCACAGTCCTCGACGAATATATTTGCCGATTTTTTTTGTAATGGGGGTCGCCGTGCAGATATTTAGAGACTACATGATAAATCAAGACAATTGGAAGTGTATGTACCTGATTTTTCTCATGAAACAGGAATGCCATTCTATTATATAGACCTACAATATGCCTTGCCTTTGGTTTCGGCCTGGACCCAAACATTCTACAACAAAGATTTTGATGGCACAAGCTTTGTCAGCACAACAGCTTTCTTTCGTCGTGTTTACAGCCGTGCGTGGGGGACCTCTTTTCCAGCATACTTGGGCAGTGAAGACTTTGACACTCACGCAGGAGTTCAAGAAAGGTGTGTGTTTTCTTTTCTTGTTTTTGACCAGTCTTGTTTCGGTAGCTCGCCCAGCTCAACCCCTCCCCGGACACGTCACGTGCACCTTCTGTTTCGGGAAGGATTCAGCGTTGCAACCAGTTCGAACGTCTCGCGGGCAGAGGACAGGCTTTATAGATGTATGTATGCTTATAATAGGACAGGAATGGCCGTTTGCGGGATGTAGGGCACTGAATTTGGTTGTAACCTCGCTGGATGACCAATGGGAGGGGGTGCTATCATATCTAGGATACACAATGTGTTGTTGGAGCTTTAGCTCAGTTGGATACTATGCGTCCTCGTCAGAACCCATGACCGCGTGTGTTCGATCTGTTATATGTCGAGTCAGGCCAAGGCCGAGGAAGTCCGACCTCGGAGTACGCGGTTTCTCGCAACACTACAAAGAATAGAGTGAGCGACTATTCGGGTCCGCAGTTCCGCACAAGACTATAGTCTGGAGTCACGGAGTTCGGAGTTCGGAGTTGAAGTCCGAATAGAGGATGAAGACAGAGGCTCGACCAACGCCGAGATAGCGAAGAAACAATCAATAATCAAACTGAAGTACAAAACATATCTAACTAGCTTTTTAAACTAAGTACGCTATTGTCTATTGAATACAATAGCGTGCGAGATATTGGTAAGTAAGAAACATTAAACAATAAGGTAGCAAGGTGACTTAGTAAGGTTAAACAATAAAGGACTTCGGGCTTGGTAAGGACGCCCGAGAAAGAAGTCGGACTAGACAATAAGGCCTCGGAGAAATACAAGTCCGTCAGCCCGATGAGTAATCAGTGATTAGAAGGGAAACGCTCAGTAGACCTTCATAGCGTGAAAACCCTCTCGGGAATTGCCGGACCGGGCCGGCCGGGCCGGCCGGTCCGACAAAGCACGGATATAACACGATCCCTGGTAGTGTATGTTTTTCCGAAAATTTCCTTTTTTGTCACCTGGCGTTGAGTTTTCCTAAGGGTGTCCAGGAGCGTTCTCCTGCTTGAATCAAGGTAGTAGATGTCTTTTCACCTTTTTTCTCCTGTCATTGTATATTTTTAAACTCCAGTGATTTGAAGTCAATTACCTGTTCAGTGTCCCTGAGTGTCCCATGGCCTCCAAAATACCATTATTTGTTCATTTGGCTGTTTGATCTACTTAGGACAGTTTTGGACTATATTATGTGCTCCTCTCGGACGTAGAACAATTTATCCCATCTGCACAAAAAAGAACTCCACCTCAGACAATCGAACTCACGCGAGAGATATCTCACGTGATGTGTCCGGGGAGGGGTTGAGCAAGAGGAGCTCGTTTCGGTCTTCGTCCCACGGCCCTTCACAACGACCATCCACCTCCCGCCCGGGACCCACCACTTCCGCTTCATCGTCGACGGCGCGACAGAGATTCCGAATTATGCCGTGTGCCACGGGGGACAAGACCTCACCGGGGACTAGCGCGCTTCTGCACGCCGCTTGCCCCTGTGCGCCCATCTCCCCATCATGCGGCCATTTTTTTGATTGACGTCCCCTCAGAGCTGTTGGTGACACAGCCACGAGCACGGAGATCTTGCACGTGCAAGTCCCTATTCCCAGCACATGCCGAGCCCCGCCGTCATCGCGGAGAGCATCAAGGTGCGGCCTGTCTCGTCTAGCTGGGTCTCCATCGCGCTCCTCGCAGTAAGCCCCCAGCATGAGCACGGTCCCCTCGTTCGCGTTCGACCCCGGGGCGCTCCCCGCCCCCACCACCTACCCTGAATTCATCTTCGATCGCGGGAAGCCCCGCTGACCACGATGTACAGCCAGCCCAACAGCAGACCCAGCAGCCCTCCCCAGGAGTAGATGCAGCAGCGCACACGTGGCCTCTCTGAGTTCAGCCGCGTCAGCTCAAACTCGCCCCCTCGCTCACGTCGCAGTTCCCCGTGCCAGGTCTCCCTCCATCCCGACGACGATCGAGGAGGCGTCTGGCTCGGACCGGCTCGGACGTTGAGTCACAGCGCAACCTGCGCTGTTCTTGGGAGGAGGATGCACCGTATCGCACCCCGGAGCACTGCAGTCTTTCCCCCAACAACCACGGCGTGGTGCCATTTCCCGACGCTGTCCCGATGCGCTACACGTACGGCGGGATGGAATACCCCGAGTCGCCAGAGCCGGTGTTCCACTACGCGTACGACGGGCCCATCTCGCCCGAGCGCATTGAGCACGTCGACCACTCCGCCACAAAATCCTCACACCCATCTCCACCCCCATCCCCTCGCACCCGTGCCCTCGCGCCCCAACACCTATCCCCATCTCCGCGCACCCACCTCCGCACAGCTCATCCACGCACGCCTGTCCCATTCCTTCATCGCCTACATCTGCGCCCAATCGCTCCCGGTACGTTGATTCCCTCTTGGTTTTCTTTTTTTTTGTCTGTTTGGTTAACTTTTTGTCCCAGGATGGCTCTGGAGCTCGTGCTACATCTCCGTAGCATAGCCACAAGAGGCGGAGTTGTTCGGTTCTGAACAAACTCGGCTATATATCTGTTTCTTATGCTTTACCACAATGTAAATGCTTGAACTCAAGTAATAGAAATATTTTCATTGACGAACACCTATCTATTGATGACGCCCTGAGAGGTCCCTTCCCTTTTGTCTTCAGCTTCCTCGGCTGTTTTCTTCTGGGGAACTATAGCAGAAAACAGGGAACGACGATTGTTTTTAAAAGTGGGATGTCGTTCCTTCTTTCTGATATGTCTTATCTCCTTGTCAATATACTCACCAGTGATAGGCCGTCTATCAATCCTCGGTACCTTGCTCTGTCCCATATTGTAGTCCTCGATGATACGTTTTTTGGTTGAGATCCTCCAATTCCGCTCCTGATCAAGGTCAGCTTTGGGAAGTTTCCGCATACCCTCATCGTAAAGGCCGCGTTTTTCCCAATGTTCCTCGACTCTTTGGCGTTGGGCTGGAGTGAGTCCTGGGTCCCAGCGGCACAAGGAGACAAAACTGATAATGTATAAGGATAGTGTGGATTGCTGAAAAAGCAGGACCTACTGTCCTCGGACCCCTTCACCAAAGACCTGTGCATGTCCACAGAAATCAGGTCAGCCAACCCCCCACCCTTTCGTGTGAGTCTTGAGCTCAGAGATGGTTTTTTCAATTCGAACAGCCTCGTCAACAGGTTTCCATGACTTCAAAGACTTTCCCCTGACAATATGAATTACTCAGACATTCATGGTGATGACAAAAAAAAAACCTTTGGACCAGAGGAAGATCAAACAGAGTCCATGTCGTCTTATCTGTGTTTTGTACCTTGAAGAGACGTATTCGAAGGATCCTTGGATATCCAGGCTCAGGTAGCAAATGTAAGTTTGGATTGTATTGGAATATGTTCTCGACCCCTTTTATGGTTGTCGAAAGAATGTTGCCTTGAGGTTCACTGGTCCGGGTGAAATATTTAGTTATTTTGCCTGGAAGAGGTAATCAATGAGGGACGTAAAAGGCTACATCAAGAATGGCTGACCTGGGCACTGTTTCACCTTGGAAGAGGACTTTCCTGAAGACCCAGCTTTTGTTTGCTTTCTATTCTGGCGCTGTCTCTCGTGATATTCTTCATCATACATGGTTTTGTTTCGAAAATACTGGACGAGGGGATGAACAGTTCCATACTCTGCCTCCAAACGAGCCTTGGACTGCTGATCAAGCATTGTGATTGGTGTCAAGGCCAATCTCTGGAGTTCAGTAGCCTTGTCAGGTAGGCGGTTGGTAAATTTACGAAGGTCAAACTGATGGTTGTTGCTGGGCTTCAAGGCGTTCTCCGCTTCATTTGCCAGGAGTTCATCCCAATATTCTTGGCTACCGACAATGGCAAGACCCAAGTGTCCCCACAGCAGACATGCATGCCTGATGTTTGCTAGATCAAAAGGACGAGTGGCCTGTTTGAGATCGATATTGGGGTCAGAGTGAGTCGCCTGTGCCAAACCCTGAAATTCAAGGTTTATATGGTATGGAGGAATTAATTGGAATTGACTTACATTATATTCTTGAATTAATTGATAAAGGCGAGGACTGACTCTGGCTTGTTTCTTGCCATGGACCCAGAGATGTTCAGCAAAACTATGTACATAATCAAGACATGAAGACTTGTGCCGTGAATAATAATACATACTCTATTTGTTCTTGGTGAGTGACACAAATTGTAAATTCACCCGGCGCATTATGTCTAGCACTTGTCCGGAGCTGCTCCCTGTAGTATGGTATAATTTGTGCCGTTCCAAGAAGCATATAGATAAATAACATACTTGGTTCTAAAGACCTCTGGTAGCAATATCTCGATGTTTGCTTCAAATAGGATGAAGAACGTAGGGCCCAACTTGGATGATCCGTGGATCATCCATCAGCCATCAATCAAATCCATGGATGAGCCATCATCCATTTCCCACGGGTCAATTGTTTTATCTGCACCAACCGTGATAGTATTTTGCACCAAGAATTCGATTTTGCATGTCTAGTAGACCAACTGAAACTGCCTATTATTTTTTTGGGCCGACTACGCTCGCCGTTCACAAAAAAGAAAAATCCATGGATGATCCATATCCATGCACGTGATCATCCATCCATGGATTTCCACGGATTTGATCATCCAAGTTGGGCCCTAGAAGAACGTTGTTGGATCATTCAAGACTGCATAGGCCGGTGTATCTGGTGGTATACCTTGTTCACAGATTAGTCTTCAGTGATGGAAATTTGAGGTAAATCGGATGTTACCTGCTTTGGCTAACAGCTCGTCAGCTGTATAACTGCCAACTCCAAGCATATTGTGTGTAGAACCAGGTTCTGTGAGCCATTGGTAAATAGAAAGAGAAGAGTGTTTGGAACGAGGTGCATGATATTGAAGCCATTTGGCTGTGTAGTGGGCATGACCAAAATAATCAAGCACTGGATCTGGAACAGCCAACTTCTGGAGTTGATCGGCTTTTCTTTTAGTACGCCACGTAATCTAGAGAATAGAGAGTCAAATTGTGGAATTAGGAAATGGAAATGGATCTCACTCGGGTATTGTTGTCATGCGAGTTGAAAGATAAAGCATAACCTCGCATGATAATAGCAAACGCTATTTTGAAGCCCCGTAACTGAAAGAAAATAAATTAATATAATGATTAAACAAACAGGAGAATGAATGAGACATTCAATATGCTTGGGCAGGATTGGGGAACTTGGCGGACCCGTTCCCATTGGGCCAGGGTATATGGTTGGAATGAGGTATGGAGGAGAGGATGAATCTTGAGTGATTTCTGAATAGACTCGGAGGCCAGATTACAAATAGATAAAATACCTCTAAGATGCAATTGTCCAGATCTAAGACCATTTTTCTTAGGTGAAATCGGAAACCAACAAGCCGGAGTCCAGAGGCTCTGAAAGCTTCTTCATGAGAGTATCCCGGGTCTGCAAATAGACCCTGCAAAATTTTGCAAGGCCAGAGATAACGACCATATCTAATGTCTGAACCTAGAGTTTGATTGAGTTGGAGTACTTGTACCCAAACTATAAACAGAATACAAACCGGGTGCATCTTCACTATCTTCATTTTCTTCTTCTTCAAGATCTGAATCGTATTCAGAGTTGGATTCAGAGTCAGACTCTGAGGGAAGGTTCTCAAATTCAGAGAACAAGGTTTCCTCCTTCTCAGGAGGGTCGTCATAATCATTTCTCCTTTCACGAACTTTCTTGGTGCGATCACGATTCTTGGAGCGGGGGAAGAGAAGTTGTGTGAATAGTGAGTCAGAATCGTCAACATATGCTCTGGCCTCCTTGTTGAGCAAATCAGTGTTGGGATTGGGATTGGCTCCCCGCCACATAGGTGGAACGAATCTATTCAACTCTATGGGGAGTTCAGAATCAGCTGGGTTTGTCCCTATAGTATAAGGAGCATCAAGAGGTATGGTTTTGTGCCAGGGTAGAGGTACTGAAGGAAGGCTTCAATGAAGGGTGAACAAAAAGATTAAAAATGAGCTGACATGGTTTATAGACAGTGATTACGCCATATTCCAGCTGGCAAATAGCGTCCTTGAATACCTCCCAATTACAGTGATTGGGACAGAGTTGAGAGGCTATGTCAGAAGGAAACTGCGAGATACACTAGAATTATGGTTAAGAGTCAGTGAGACTAAAGTGAAGTAGAAGATTTACGCCAGGTATCAAGAGACCGTGTTGGTCTGGGACTGAAAGAGCAAGGACATGTAGCTTTTCTGCCCAGGAGCAATGAGACTTGTCCTTCAAGAATGCAGACTTCAGAGTAGAAGCAAATTGGATGACTCTGAGAGATCTTTGACGCATTGCATCCTTCTCAGACTTGACAATGTCACAGGCAAAGCCAGTAACAATTGTGGATTCAGGGTCCTGTTTGACAATAGGAGAGTCAAGAAAACTGTTGCCAATTTCAGGGAATATGTAGCCGTTCTCTGTCTCTTCAGGCATTAGGCTGCAAGGGATGGTGGTAGTAGCTGGGAAGTACGCATTGTGGCATCGTAACATATGATGTCATATGATGTCATGGATTCCAAAATAGTACCACTGGGCACAAATTCGTGGGATTCAAGAACAGTACAAAAATTGTGCAAAAAGCAGGTAGTCTCTCAGACAGACGCTATAACTGAACGCTCATTCCTCGCTAGTTATAGTCTGTTAGTTACCGTGCCCCAATGAAACAACTCATTTATATTCACGCGTTTTACACCATTCGACGCGTTTGTTGAGGCAGGAACTATTGTACAAACTATTTAAGGCTTCATATTGCCTACTGAACATTGTTGGATCCTTTCCGATATTTTCTACCATTGAGTCAAAGGATTTCGGTGATTTCAGCATTCGTTCGGCCGTAACCTGAGGAATTTATTCAGTCTGGTGAATTCTCCTCGAGTCTTCACTCAAAAAGAACACCCAGGAAACAGGAGAGGATCCCTTCAATTTTCCCACTGCCTGAATCCCAATGAATGGACTTTGAACGTGTCGAGTCGCGTCGTTACCCTATGCACGTGCTTTCCCAGAACATATGCTTATATAATAACAACAGGACGCCTCTTGTGATGGCGGGTAACTAATAAACTAAAAAGCAGGCGGGTTGTGAAATTCAAGAACTGAGGCACAAATTGTGCCTGTGGGTTATGAGATCCAATGACCCACAGCAAAATCTCTCTGGGTGTGTGGATGCCAGAACCCGCAGGCAAATGCATGCAGGTTCTGAGATCCAATGACCGAGGCACAAATTGACTGGGGTTGTGGAATTCAAGAATCAAGGCCCAAATTGTGTAGTTTACGAGATCCAACAACCCACGGCAAATACTCTCTGGGTTGGTGGGTTCCAGAACTGGCAGGCATGCAGGTTGTGAGATCCAACGACCGAGGCACAATTGCTTGTGGGTTCTCTGCAGCAAATTCTCTCTGGGTCAGTGGATTCCAGAACCAGCAGGCAAATGCATGTGAGTTGTGGAATTCAAGAACCGAGGCACAAATTGATGGGGTTGTTGAATTCAAGGACAAAGACAAATTGCCTGTGGGTGGTGAAATTCAAGAACCTAGGACAAAATTGCGTGTGGGTTCTCGAATCCAACGACCGGCGGCACATTCTCTCTTGGTCGGTGGATTCCAGAACCAGCAGGCAAAATGCATGTGGGTTGTGGAATTCAAGAACCTAGGACAAAATTGCGTGTGGGTTCTAGAATCCAACGACCGGCGGCAAATTCTCTCTGGGTCGGTGGATTCCAGAACCGGCAGGCAAAACGCATGTGGGTTGTGGAATTCAAGAACCTAGGCCAAAATTGCATGTAGGTTCTAGAATCCAACGACCAACGGCAAATTCTTTCTTGGTCGGTGGATTCCAGAACCGGCAGGCAAAATGCATGCGGGTTTTGAGATCCAACGACCGAGGCAGAAATTGGCTGTGGGTTGTGGAATTCAAGAACCGAACGAAAATTGCCTGTGGGTTATGAGATCTAACAACCAGTGGCCAATTATTCAAATGTTGCATACCGGTTGTTGAATTCCAGGATGATCCGTATGCTCCCAGAATGTGAATGGCAAGGAGGATGCCGAGCCATCAGACGCCGGCGGATCCATCAAATCCGCCAGCGGACATAGCTTTATTGTACACGCGGACACCGTTATTTCAGCGGGTCATAGTCAGCCTAGCCCACGTCTTCGTCAGAAGGGGCTTGCTTCAAACTCCGTCAAACAGAGGACCTAGAAATCGTGTTCCACAGCAACATCCCGAGCTCTTTTCCTCTGGGTTGATTGGAAACTCCTTTAGATTTTCAACCTGGCTACAACTTCGGTCTACAGCCCATAGCATTTGGTCACATATTCACGGAGTTACGGGCCGTACAAAAGTGCTGTAAACCTGTGTTTTTTTCAGGTGCGCCGCAGATATTTATTTCTCACCGAAAAATATCCCCACTACAGGGACAGACAGCCCTGGCACATAGCTTCTTGGGATAGGTCGATCCAAGTGTGTAGCTGTTGTGTGTGCAAAGCTATAGCCAATTGATTCTCCAGAATCACCGAAATCGCGTACATTGACACGTAACGTGACCTTCAGAATCGTGTTACACCAAGGGCGAAAATATTCAACATCCTCGAAATATCTGGGGTTATCCAGTAAGTTCCCAATCTTTTTCAAAGTTCCCGAAATCCAGTGATATCAAGATATGAGGACGCGTTGAGGTTGGGCTCTCTGGTATGACACCTTGTGATAAAGATGTTCTTCACCTCAGAAGGCCCATGCATTCACCACAACTCCCCCTAAAATCATGAAAATATACGAGAGGGTTAGTATTGATACCCTAATTGATTTGACCAACGAGGATCCATGGAGACAGCCCAGGAATAAACATAAAACCGACAACCTCTGAGTGAGATCAAAATGTAAGAAGACCAGATCAATTTGCTCATTAGAGGACAGTACATTCACTGAGCAGCCAAACCTTTGTGCAATGGGATGCCCATACATGTCATTTAGATGTTCCAACTTACACCTAAGAATTCGAGAACCAACTGAGGGTGCAGGAAAAGGATTTGTAAGTCCTTTGTTTGACGGAGTTTGAAGCAAGCCCCTTCAGCCAAAAGGTTGAAACAATGGGGATCAAATTGATGCGGGACATCCGCGGGACAATGATGCGGGACAGTGCGGGACACACCTTTCCGTCTGGACATATCCCTGCAGGCCTTTCCTCCCAGGCTATCTGTACCTTAAACATGGGATTAGCAAAGCTGCTGCAAATTCATATTAATCTGTATTAGCCGGTCCGTCTCTCTAACAAATGAATTCTACAAAGACTATCTACAAGATACATAAATTATGTCAGGTCCCCGAGGAACAAATGAGCGTGCAAGCAAAACGGCCCACGCAAACCTGGCGCGCGGGGATGGGCATGTGGGGTTGGCCGCGTGGGGATGGTTGTGCGGGGTTGGGCGTGTGGGGCTGGCCGCGCGGGGTTTGGTGTGCGGGGATGGCCCCGCAGGGTTTGGCGTGCGGGGTTGGCCGTGCGGGGTTGGCCCCGCGGGGGTTGGCGTGCGGGGTTGGCCACGCGGGCTTTGGCGTGCGGGGTTGGCCACGCGGGCTTTGGCGTGCGGGGATGACCGAGCGGGCTTTGGTGTGCGGGGTTGGCCGTGCGGGGTTGGTCCCGCAGGCTTTGGCGTGCGGGGTTGGCCATGCGGGCTTTGGCGCACCGGGTTGGCCGCGCATGGAGGGGTGCGCAGGGCTTGGGCGTGTGGGCAGGCATGGAAAACCAGGTTTTGCACCGTGGGGTTGGGCGCACGGACATGGGTGCGCGGAGACGGGCACCCAGGTTTTGCACTGCGGGGTTGGGCGCGGGGGGTTGGGTGTGCAGGCATGGGCGCCTGGGTTTTGCACCGCGGGGTTGGGCACCGGGTTTTGCACACTGGGCTGGCAAGAAAAAAAAATATGGGCCTTAAAAAAAAAGCCAGCCCCGAAAAAAGAACATATTGGTTTGCGGCAGGGGTGTTGGCATGTCCTCTGAGACAGAGGGTGTTAAAAAAAAACGAAAAAAACAAGGGGCAATAAAAAATAAAAAAGCCACGCACCTGTTAGGCCCCAAATGGCATTACACCCCTCCAACTCATCAACTATAACTCCCATCCATCCGTGTTGCAGGCGGTGGTCCGGATTGGGGGACTTCGAAGGGCGACGGGGGCAACGGTGGCGATGGCCATGGCAACGCTTTGATGGTGGCGCCACATCCGGCCCGAACAACCCACTCACGCTAGCGTCCGTGGCTACGAACGCAGGGCAAAGGTAGGCGGGCCAGAGGAGAGTCTGGGAGATACTTATTAGATAATGAAGCAGGGTTTAAAGAAGGAAAAACTGGGGGGCGATGAGCGTGGAGCGTGGGGAGAGATAGAAATTAAAATAACTAGAAGCTGCTGGATCACCACGGTGTGTGAACCAGTGAGCCAGCAGAGGAAGGGAAAAATGTAAATCTACGGGCTCGCAACGTCTGGACCACAAGGTCTGACTGAAGCATCCGGCGGGCAACAACTGCATGCGAACCGTTGAGCCTGTAGAGGAAGGAGAAAATGTAGATCTGCTGGCTCGCAACCTGCAGGCAACAACTGCATGCAAACCGGTGAGCCTGCAGAAGGCGACGTGGTGGTTAAACATCAACCTCATCAAAGAGACGCGTCGCGTTGATCTGGCACGTGATTGCTTCGCGGTGTTATTTGTTTGATTGCGGGGAGCGCGTCAAGCACTGCCAAATGTGTTCCTCACCTCGTATATTTATTCCAAGAAGATATACATACAGCTATAATTCTGAGGCCACAAGACAAAGTATATGGTATCCAGGGAAATCCAGGGATGTTATTACATAGGATGTATGCCTATAGAGCTCTACCTACAAGGATTTTCCTTCAGACAGTTCCCCGAGGGCCAGAGCCTGAAGTGATTTGCCCAAACCGGTAGCCCTGCAGGAATACACCCAAGGAAATATGCCCGCAGGGAAATACGCACAGGCATATGCCCGCAGGGAAATACCTGGAGGCATATGCCTGGGCGGTTTTGTCCCGCATCAATGTCCCGCATCATGTCCCGCATCATTATTGATCCCTATACTCCCATCCCTCTCCAGGATGGGAACCTTTTAAGGTCGCTTAAAAGATGTATGGAAAGAATGTGTATTCGTAGTCTAATATATCTTGATTGATTTAACAAGATTCAATGAAGTAAGAAAGGATTACAGACACAACTAGAATTCATAGGCCTTTTCGACTTGATTGATTTCTATCTTATTCACCATGTAAGAAAGGTGTCTGAAAAGAACATCAATCAGGTGCCAAATCAACCATATTTGATTTTTGGGGTACCGACGGTACATAAAAGCACATTGTAAAGTACATGTTTTGGGCCAATGAGGGATTTTTGCTATTGGATCGGAAAATGCCGGACAAATAGCAAAAATCCCTCATTGGCCCAAAACATGTACTTTACAATGTGCTTTTATGTACCGTCGATACCCCAAAAATCAAATATGGTTGATTTGGCACCTGATTGATGTTCTTTTCAGACACCTTTCTTACATGGTGAATAAGATAGAAATCAATCAAGTCGAAAAGGCCTATGAATTCTAGTTGTGTCTGTAATCCTTTCTTACTTCATTGAATCTTGTTAAATCAATCAAGATATATTAGACTACGAATACACATTCTTTCCATAGGTCTTTTAAGCGACCTTAAAAGGTTCCCATCCTGGGTGTGTTTACATTTGACATCCAGACATTTGGTAAGGTCTCTGCTCTCTTTCCAGTTTAAAATCGAGTTATGCACAATCATTCGACGAACAGTTCCCTGCCCCACATGGACTTCGATTTCACAGTAAGTATGGCCCTCACAAACCGATGCAACCCTATTTATCACATTTTGAATGGGATGATGATGTCACCTCGTCTTCATCCACCGGAATTCCCTGCCTCATCGACATCGGAGGCCTCGCTTCCTTCTGGGTCACCCTCGTAGCACTCTATGTCAATCTTAATATCCAAGCCCAAATTTCCAAGTGCCATAAGTTTGTCGTAAGCTGAGTCGCTCATGTTTCGCAGAGTGACAAGGTGCACGGTCTTGAATGACGAATGGGGCGAAAACCGGACGGAGATTCCAGCATGCGAGCCATGGTTCTATGGCTGAATGACGCGCCGATCAAATGAAGATACTCCAGGTTCGGAACGAGTGGAGACATCGTTCCTTCGCTCGCCAAAGTGAGGGCTTCACAGACACGATCCGTGAACTGTGTACCAGTGCCGAATTCCTCGACAGTGAGGCGTCGAAGTATAGGCATGTTGCGAAGGCATGCAAGGGATTGTGTGTCATCGAGGGCGGAACTGTCTAATGTGAAATCTTCGATGGTTTTCCCGGATCGGGACAGAAATTCCAAAAGACCATGTACATGTGTCTGCGGGTCCTCGACGTAAAGGGTGGAGAGTGAAGAACATGTGAGGCAGTCCCACAACTCGCGAAGCTCGACAGCACTGGTAAGTTTAAGATTTTGTAGATGGAGATGAGACACTGGAGTGGGCTCCAAGGATGAGCTTCGTGTGACATCGAACGTGCAGGCGATGGCAGTGGAAGCTTGGGAGAGAATGTGGTGACAGTCATTTAGTGAACAGTCCTCCAGACAGATGTGGGTCAATTGCGACCACGGAAATCCCAAGGGCTCTCCACGTCGTGTCATGACATTGGCGCCACCGACGTTATCGAATAACAGATAAGTCAGCCTCGGCGCAATGCTGAATGCTGCCCATGAGTTCGTTTGCGAAAGCATCGAAGACGTCGATTGGTCACCATAGCGGTAACTTACAGACAGACATTCGAGTCTAGGGGAGAGATTCTGGCGGAAGTTGATCCAAAGCGTCGTAGGAAAGTGCTGGAAGCTGTTCGAGGTCCACGAAACGCCAACGGTGCGAGTAAGGGAGGATGGTACCAATTAGGTCTCGGTGGTCCTGTGCCTCTTTGGAAGAGACGCGGTCGTTCAGACCTCTAGGCTGGCGATGAAATCTAATCGAAAGCGGAAGCGCCCCGGATCGTTTCAGCCATACATCACACAAAATGATGTTCCTCCGAATGTTCACGGAAGTGCAATCCAGGGATATCGAGTTCCATAAACTTGGCAATGACAGCGCTATGGCTCTCCATTGGCGGCAGACCTCTCCGAAGATCAGTGGAGCTCTATGCGGGCGGGGGCTGGTCATATATGGTTGTAGGAGTCTGAGTTCCGGTAATAAGCCATAGCGGTACGGCTTTTCTGCCTCGACATCATTCAACTGCTGGAATATTTCCCCCAGGATTTCTGAGGGAAGGCGCCGGATTGGATGAATGATGGCTTTATGCCGGTGGGAAGAACGACGAAGTTCTTCCACTTCGCAGAGGAGTCTAGCGATATCGCTCTCTCTACGTTCTATTTCGGCATCGGTGGCTCGAAGAAAATCGTGGATGGCAGCTGTTTCGGAAGGAGTGGGCAGGATTTGGTGCGCAATAAGGGATTGGAAAGGTGAGGGGATGTGCACACGCTCGGGGTGTCTCTTGCCGCAGTCGACGCATTGGCTTGCTGAGGCGTTTGTTGTTAGATCCATAGCCGAGTTCGGCCAGCTTTAGCAGGATAAGGGAGAAATTCCGACCTACCGTCGTCAACGACAGGAAAACGACGTGGACGGAGGACGAAAAACGCGTTTAGTCACTATCACGGGATTGCGTGACTGCGCGCAACCTTTTTGGAAAGACGCGTGAAAAGTTAAATTAGGGCTTCCACGTAGCTCGAATTTGTACTCGTTTTGCGTCAAATTAGCATTCACCTAACGTCCTACCCAACAGTGCTTACGCACATAAATGAATTAGAATAATTTATCGCGCCTGCTTGGATACTTTTAAATCAATCGTTTTCATCGTCCCATGGCCACCGTCATCTTCGAAGTCCCCCTCGTTCCCATCGTCATCGGAGTCCTCGTCGGAATCCTCGCCGGAATCGTCCGAGTCGACAACGTACTCGTCAGAGTCATCGGATGCTTCACTTCTCTCTTCATCCCCCAGCCTGAGTGCGATTTTGAAGTCTGAGTCCGGGCCTCCAAATGTCTCGAGTTGTGCGTGAGCAGCCAAGTTGATTTTCCGGTAAAATGTCAGGTACATGGTGTTCAGCGGACTTTTCGTCGATGTGTGTGTTCGTGATTCCAACATGTTAACCACGTATTTATCCCTGAACGACCGACAGCCGGTTAAAGAGAGATTTTCCAAGTTCGGAACGAGCGGAGACGCTGGTGAACCTTCACCTGATAAGGTGAGGGCTTCCCACACCTCATTTGTGAATTGTGCAGCATCTCCATGCTCCGAGACGTCAAGGCGTCGAAGCAAAGGCAGGGCACCCATGCATGCTATAGATTGACTATGGTGGAGGCCGGACCCGCTCAATGCGCTCAATGTGAAGATTTCAATAGTTCCACCGGAACGGGTCAGAGATTGGGAAAGACCTCGGCCGCTAGGCGGCTGTGATTCGGTCTCGATGGAAAGAGTCAAGAGCGCAGAACATGTAAGGCAACTCCAAAAAGCTTCGATATCCACGGTGGGACGTATTTCGAGAGTTTGCAATCGGGGGTGTGTGATCATTGGTGAACTCACAAAGGAGGTGGTTGGTTACAGCTGCTGCTATGACCTCTACGCTTTCCGGAGTCGCGCTGGCAAGTCTTGCAATTTGCGTCGACGTATGGCAGCTAGCAGTGGGCACGATTTCTTGCCCAATGCTCGATTGGAACGGGGATGGACGGAGTGCGACGCGGGCTGGACGTGACTTCCGACAGTCGACGCAAATTGAAAGACTTGCCGGCGCGACTTCGAAAGGTGTAGAGGTCATAGCAGCAGCTGCCATCAACGTTAGCGTAAGAAAGAGAAACAATTTACATGTCATACTGACGCAGCGCTCAGCGTTCACCGACACACAACCAACACGGGAAAGAAGACAAACGGCGTACGACGGCCGACCGTCGTGTCAGCATCACGAACTGGTTGTCACATCCGCGGCATCCTGGCCCATTAGCCAGAACTTGGCGAGAACGCTCAGCAACATGTTAACACTGACCCTCCGGCGATGGAAACAAGGACCAATATTTGAAGGTCAGGGGGTTGAATAGCTGGGAAGAGATTCAATGAAGCCTACAGGCTGGGTGGGGCGCAGCGATCCCGACAATGACATACTGTATACATACAGGTACAGCTTGAATCACATTGCAGTGCGCCTACCGCCGTTTCGTCGGCCCACGCGGGCGCGCAAAGGGTTTCTTCTCCTCATCGGTGCCAGCGCCGCCCGGGGTCGACGTCCCACTGGCGGGTGTGCCCTGCCCACCAGACAAGTCGAGCTCTGAGCGCAGATACGCCTCGTCAATCTCTCTCGGCGTCGAGGTCTCGATCTTGCGCGCTTGTAGCGGGGCAGGCGAGTTTGCGAGAAGTGTCTTGGCGGCGAGGAAGACGGCGTTGAAGCCCGAGGCGTAGACCATGCGGTGCTTGACGGGGCACGAGGAGGGGCAGGAGTATATGAATACTGCGATGTGTTAGATCTTGCGTGCAGAATATTAATCACGGCTAACCTATGTCGCGCCGGGTGGGCGCGTGTTTCCATGCAAAGAACGCGTAGGCGGCGCCGTCGGGTGGGAGGGATGTGCCGACGTCGGCGGCGGCGGTGGGAGAGGTTGAGTGCAGAACAAGGGTCTCGGACGCCATGTCGATTGTCTAGCCTTCTGTCGGTTCGTGCATCGGAGATGAAATAAGGGGACCTACACCGACAACGAGAACAGAATCATCGCCCTCGGCCAACCCTTTCACAGCCTCTTCCAGCTCGGGTGTCCAGGGCATGCCGATGGTCTTCCCGATGTGGCTGGCGCGCGCACGGCTGCCTTGGTACACGCTCAGGCCGCCCGCTTCGCGCTCCGCAGCGCGCACGTCGGCCATCTCCTGCTCGCTGGCGGAGAGCGGATTCGGCGCGATGACGTGTCTGCGGTGCGCAGCATAAGCTTCAGGCGTCAGATCCGCTTTGGACGTGGCAAATATGGAGTCGGAGAAGAGCGTCGAGCCTAGAGTCTTGAGAAGCGAGGCCCGGGTCGATGCGTATAGCATCTAACGAAGGTTTAGGACTCGATTTACGTTGCGAGGGGTGAAAGAAGGACCTTGTCTCTGACTTTTGCTGTGTCGGGGACATAGTAGATCGCGAGCCATTCTGCGGGCGGGTCGTCGAGTTTGGTGAGCAGATACGCGGGAGTATTTTCCTCAAGAATTTCGTCAGAGTCCTGAAGCTGAGCAAGATCTTCCTGGAGCGACCCGCGCGTTGGAATGGAGAGATCGTGAACGAGGGATTCTTCGGAGACGGTGTAAGAAGGAGTGCCGGTGGGCACAGGTGTACCCACCGTTCTGGATAGACACCTTTATAAATCTCGTCTGCCTTTCGTCTACCGCGCGTGAAAAGCGTGCACTGAGGTCCGCAGATACGCCAATACCAGATGTTGCAGACATGGTGGTTCCGGGCAGAGTTATATTTACTGGCCAAATTTAGTGGTTCTACTCCATCCAGTATCATGTTCAACGTTACTCTCATCTAGCAACCACGACCACCTATACTCCCATCTCCAAGCCTTACATAGTAGTCGACCATCGGACATTGGCGGCAAAATATCACCACCGTGGCAACTTGGACAGCTTGTTTAGCGCCGTGCATCCATGTCGGAACCCGCACCCAGTCTGCCTTACCAGGCGTACAAGGTGCGTGCGTTTCTTGTCCATTTTTTCGATAACTGACCAGGTACAGTCGAAGCGACACTCGCAAACATCGTCCAACCCGCAAGCCCGATATGCGGCGACAAACGTGTCTCCGCCCGCAACTTCTCGTCCATCGAGTCTGATAGCACCAACCACCCCACCGCCGACTCAGACCAGCCAGAATGGATATAGTTCTTGGGAGAAGGAAGCTCAGACTTCGTTCAATTTTTCTAAATCTCCCCAATCGCCGCCTCTTCCCGTCATCGTCCTGGATCCATCTCCGCCTGTGTCGAATGGCTTACCGAGCCCCCCAGTCTCTCTGGAACCTCCCCAGCCTTCGGAACCTATGATAAGTCAGTTGAATGACCCGTCACCGGAACCTGCCCGTGTTAATGGTACTCACTCCTATGAAAACGGAGCCGCAAACGGCAGCGTTGCTTCGGGTTCCGCGCTCACTCAGAGTCCCCCCCAGACTCCTGCTGATCTACCATCCACTTCGGCGGCGGCTTCGTCCTCGTCGGCTTCTGCAACTATTCCTGAGGACCGCCCGCGGAAAACATCTACGTTCCGCCGCGTGCAGCGAAATGCGCGCACTCCATTACCCTCTTCGCCTCTGGCTGGTGGCGGCCATGCCCGCACAGTTTCTAGCTCTTCGATGACCTCCTCGTCTCTACGACCCAGCCTCCCTCCCTCAGAACATCCATCGCAAAGACCAACATCAATGCTGATGGATCCCCGGCACCGTATACAATCACTATCTTTGTCCCCATCAACCAACGAGAGACCGCCTGCTGTATCTTCTCTTCCCGAAGAATCCAGTCGGAATTGGCGGTACTCGATGCCGCTCAATGCAGACGCTGTTGCCGCATCATTGACGACTGTTGGTCCACCCGCACGGACATCCTCCCTCACAGCGCAGCCCGTGTCCCCGCCCATGTCGCGCGTCCCCTCGTCGATCCCGTCCCGACAGACGACTCCCGCCCCAACACCCTCATCTGCGCCCCCATCTCCCTCGACTCTTACGCCCCCGCGGCAGGCATCTGCTCCTTACCGACCCGGGTTCCAGCCGAAGGGCGTCTACCGCCCACGCACAGATGAATTCATCGCGCACCGCAAGGCGCACGCGGTCTCGGCGGGCTACGCGTCCGCGGAGCGCACCAAGCTCGAGCGGCGACTGGAGAAGCTCGTCGCATTGCACTTCACCGAGGAAGAGAAAGTAGCGACGGGTCCGGGCGTGGGGCGGCGACCCGGGCTTGCCCCGACAGCGAACACGAACCGCCGCGCGTCGTCGTTCTTTGATCTCGACCTTAAGAGCATTTTGGGCGGGGGAGGGGGGAAGGAAGACGTCCGCAGTATGCGTTTCCTCTTGTCTTATTTTTTTCTCTACGTACCCGCACTGATCGCTTTCAATGCAGCGGCTGAACAGCGGATAACACCGTGGCAGGAGGATTCGTCCGTTAGCAAGTGCCCGTTGTGCACGTAAGTCACTATGGCCGTTGAGATTCATTCGCCTGACCCCCCTCAGTACAAACTTCCACCCGCTAACGAACCGCAAACACCACTGCCGGCTGTGTGGGCAAATTATCTGCGCGCTTCCGATTAAGCGGCCACAACGCCCGCAGTTGTGCTCGGTGCTGTTCATTGTGGATCCGAAGACGCGGAACATAGAGGAGGTGGGCGAGGGCGTGGACTATGGGGTGCGGAAACGCCGGACGAGCAGTGTCGGCGGGGCGAAAGAGCTGCAGGAGGAGGCCGCTGAGGAAGAGAAGTTCCTCCGGGGCGTACGGATATGCAGAGAGTGCCGGCCGGTGCTGCTGTATGTTCTACATAACTTGAAGCTTGCGGGAGAGGCTGATTACTTCCCAGACGACAGCAACATCACCAGCAAAACATGCACGTCCCGACGTTCGTGAAGCTTTACGAGGTTCGTATTTTTATTGTTTGGCTCACGGAATTAACCCTCTGTTACAGACGTTCGTTATCCTCGAAAAGGAGATCGAAGACTCATTACCGCAGTTCCAGGAATTGATACTGACGCTAAAGTATGTGGTATCCATTTCCTTCACTACTTTTCAACCTGACTGCCACACTAGCCACGACTCACAGCCCAATAAAGAAGCCTCTGCCGCGCGAAAGCGCCTGCTGGAGGCGTTTGCACAGTACGATTCGCTCGCGAAGCGAATACGAAACCTCGCGACGCCCAACGGGCGGGGTAGCTCGCAGGAGCGCGTCCAGATTGCCGTCATGACGCGCGCGAACTTGTTCCTGCAGAAGAACATGTTCCCGCTCCAGGTTCGTTGCGATGATTCCCATATGCGGAGTCTTCTCACACGTGAAAATAGTCTCTGCCCACGCCCAAGAACGCGAGCGCCGCCGCGCGCGCCGCAGCCATCCCGGTCGAAGACGACGACGACGGGAGCTACATCGACCCGTCGTCGGCGACGGCACTCGCGCTACAGCCGCTCCTTGAGCAGGAGGCGCTGCTCGAGACGTTCGTCGAGGAGGCGAAGGCGCAGCGCAAGTTCGAAGACGCGAAAACGCTGCGGGTGAACCTGGGCGAGATCCGGGCAGAGATTGAGAGCGTGTTGACGGCGGAGGGACTCAAGGGGAAGCGCGCGCGCAAGGGATGACATGTGTCGAATAAGGCTAGGCTAGCGCTGCTGCTGCTTGTGATTTATTGGGTGGGACGGTGCCACCCTAGTTGCGCCAACGATTTCGTGCGCCGACTGGCTACTAGGGTCGCTCGTGTCCGGGGCGACCTACATGCTACACATGCTATAAAGCTGGTAAGGCCGACGAGCGGCATGGCCCGCTTCCTGAATAGAGTTTTCAAGCAGCAAAAAGATTTCCGCCCAAAGCTCAGTCTGTTGAGGCAGAGGCATTGAACACCTTACATGGGGCTGCAGTCTTGTTGCAGATGTAGATATTGTAGATACAATAACGTGGTTTAGTGGGACTGGGATTATTATCCGAACAAAATGATAGCAGCTGCATCGACCAGCTCGCATTGGGCTGCAGAATCATTACAGGTCTAGATGTTGCAATGGAATCAAATTCTCTCTCGTGATTTATTACAAAGGGAAAAAAAAGGTTTAACAGGACACAATATATTCCTGAGTCAAACAATGGCAGTCCAAAGCTCGTTCGGTCGATGTGTCCACATTGACCAGCTCGCCGCAGGATTATTGCAGAGGCATGCAATAAGATGGTTTCGTGAGACTGGGAGTATTTTCCGAACAACGGCAGCCCAGAGCTCACTCAGTTGCTGCATATGTGTGGCCCAGCTCCGGATTTTTGTAGATGCCGTTAGGATTTCGTGAATGCGGTTGGATCCATTTTGAATTATTGAACATATGTATCTATTCGTGTTTGTAAAGGACTTTCGTTCCTCGGTCCTTCGGATCGTAATAAGGCTGAATCCCATCCTAAAATCCCCTCGGTCATGCTGTATTACTTCTGCTTGACTTGTGGTTTTTCTTTGGTCATCATCCTGGGCTGGTCATGGCAAGAGATTGGAAGAACTCTGGAGCTGGTCAAATTTGAGAAGTTGATCCTGGCTGGATTTTTTTTGTCAGTCTTTAGGATTCAGAGGTGGCCGCTGGAAATGTTTGCCTTCAGCCGTGGCGGGAATGAGATGTCGGTTGAAAAAAAAAACCGGGACTGGGTGACTTCCCGTAAGGTAGATTTATCCCCCCAGAATATTTCGGGGCGATGCCGGGGCAGCTGTCAGGACCCCATCATTGGATCACCCACAAATGAACCGATTTTATTCTGAATCGCCCCAATAGATTAAATTTCTGGAGGGGGGGTAGCTACCCCCCTCCAGAATCTGTGTTTCCTGAATATAAAAGACACGAACGACGCGAATATCTGTCGTATTGATGTCATCACTGGCACCCTCAAACAGGCTCGGAAATTCCGCAGGAATAGATTTATCTTACGGGAAGTCACCCACTGCGCAACGAAATTGACCAGGGATATTATATGAACAAGTTTAGAAAATAAGCATCATGTCGAATTGAGAAGAATAGCCGACAGAATCCGAAGGTAAGGAGTCGGAGGCCGAAGAGAACGGATGATAATGTCAGCACAATTAGGAGAAATTGGGCGGCACCTTCGGCATTGCGTGCGGCCCGAAATAATTTGGCGGGCAAGAAAGCTGCTTATGCGAAAACTGCTGACGAAAATATGATGCACGGCCAAAATCTAAAAATCAGGCTCTCTAAGACCCGTACCTTACGGTAGCGGGAATAAAGCTGGTAGGGCCGACGAGCGGCAAGGCCCGCTACCATTTTGGGCCATTATTGCAATTCGGAATGTGGTTCTGGAGAGTGCCAGTGTAGAACAAGATGTATTCAAGAAATTCTACTTGATAGGTAGGCTACTACTAGTAGTAACTAGTCGGTGGTTCAGTAACAAGCAAGAAAAGTTATGTTCATATGTTCAAGAAGAGGAGCGCAGTGCGGAGGGTTTTTGAGACAGTAGTGTACGAGGAAGAAAGCCCGATCCAAGTCAAGATGGTGAAAATGGACGATGATGCAAAAAAGTCAGATCCCTGTGATCTTTCGCAAGAGCGAAAAGTGCAGGTTGCAGATGTACATAAGCACGCTGTAAACCTGCCGGCTTACTACGGTCCGATCACTGCTTACGTACGCAAGTCGTACCTTGTCTGTCGTAGCTCCAGCTCGCCGTTGTCGAATATACTGTGGCCCTGTTGGTTCTCAGTGTGTTTCTCTCCAGTGTTTTCTGTCAGGCTGACAGTCTTCCACACGCCAAAACTTAAAAGTAGAACCAATAATCTGTGCCAAAGAAGTTGACAGTACACAAACAGGTACGACAGATCGAGACATAAGACTTTCAACTAAAGGGTCCTTGCGGTCCACAGCTCACGAGCCTTTGCGGTGGGAATTGGGTCCACGTCTGGGTCACCAGGTCTCTTCCGTGTTGCCTTTGATGCACCGTCCTTGCTCGAGTACATGAGCTCCACAATGTGGTCAGACTTGACCGAGTGGGAATCTTGAAGGCACAGCATTGCAGAGGGGTCATTGACAGGCCCCAGGAAGTTCCACCAAAGGCTGGTCCAGAAAAGTGGCTTTTTGAGGCCGAAAATGTGAAATTTTGTTCCCCAAAATGTGGCTTTTTGAGGGTGAAATCTGAGGAATCTTGTCTGAGAAGTGGCTTTTTGAAGTTCAACTTGACGAAAAAATCGCACAGGAGGTGCCCGAACTCAGCATTGCACCTGAGATTTTTTCTCCGATTATTTGAGCAAAAATTTGAATTTCACGGGACCACCCTCAGGCTTGTCTGAAAGACCCCGATGAGTGGCTTTTTGAGGCTGGATTTGAAGAAAATTTGGGACCAGCCTTTGATGGAGCTTCCCGAGGCCTCATTGACAGTGGTGTAGAGATGGCAAGGTTCGGTCCGGAAATCGGTTCGAACATGGACTGGACCGAACTGAACACAAAGTTCAGGTGCAGTGTTCAGAGAACTGTGAACTTGAACCGAACTTTTGTTTCAACGTTCAGCCAGGAGGAGGGAGGTTCAAACCGCGAACCAAACCTGAACCTCCGGCCAACCTCCAACACCAAGTTTCCATAGGTTTCCATAGATTTTTGTCCATCAAGGGAGTTGAATGGGGAGTTATTATATGGTTATTCATCTCTCATTCTACACAGCTCTTGGGCTGATATTTTGGGAGCCTAAATCGTCGAAATCGGTTGTGCCGCTGAGGATGCTGAGAGTGTCACATGATATAGCGAAGGTTTTTGTTACCCAATTGGGCCACAACTGAGTTCTATGGCCATGAGGGTGGAAAGAGACCTGGGACACCTTAGTAGAGCAAAAGATGCCACGAGTAATATTCTACAGCCAAAGAAAATGACATGTGCCCATGGGAGATTTTTCTAGGCTTGAACCCGTTTGAACCTGAACTTACATTCAGGTTCAGCATTCGGTGGTTACCTAAACCAAACACGAGGTTCAGGTTCGGTGTTCACAAAAAATGGGCCCGAACCGAACTGAACCGAACTTTGCCATCTCTATGTTGATGCAGTCAGGGCACTGGTTCGAGTACATTGGAAGGGGCTGCGGGGGATGTATCTCTGCAGAGTGATATGGAAGGTAATTCTGGGAGTCATTGTTTATAGAGGAAGGTGGAGTGAAGCAAGAAAGTCAACTGAAAAGTACCATTTCGGCTTGAGACAACGAAAATTACGAGAATGCCTGCCCTAAAGCCTCACTTACGCAAAAAGAAATGACAAAAATGTGATCGTCTGCCAAAAGCTCGTTGATAGGGCGCTATATAAGAACCCGTACCTAAAGGTAGCGGGAATTTATCCACGGGGCGTAATTTATCCTCCTTGATGATAAAATTGACCTCCTCGGCAACGACGCTCATTAGGTGCTCCACCCCGAACTTGGGCTGCCATCCCAACTTGCGCCCGTTATCGCCTCGAATTGCGCATCTAGAGGAATGTCGTTCAGAATTGGCGCCTGCACAGGTCGCTCCAATGGCTTACTTTCCGGCAACAGATACAGGTACAAATGCAGGCGGCACCCCAAGGACTTCGCCTGCGCGCTGGATGTCTTCTTCTGTTACCTTGGCCAGCGTGATTTGTCCTTCGGTATGCGGGCCTTTTAGGTATCCCAGGGAAGCTAGACGAGAGGCAATGTCTCCATAGAGGACTTTCCAACTGAAGATGCCGTTCTCCGCGAAATAATAGCCCTGTTTACCGGATGGCGGATTACTATTTGCAGTAATCGATTTGAGGAGAACCATGTAGAGGGAGATGAGGTCTTGCAGGTGGCAGAGCGCCCATGTCTGTAAGTTCTTTGGTGTGAGGCGCATTCGTCTAGTGTGAATGAAAATAGCGCACCTCATCGTCGGCCGGGATTTGGGGGAGGTATTGAAGGGCGGCGCCGATGCGGACGATGGCCACGAATTGGATAGAGATTTTGTTTCCGAAACCCTCGCCAGGGCCATCTAAAGGTCAGGGAATCCTTGAGGGGTATCACAATGCATTCAAGTTGGCTACTGACAGACCATGGGAGGTACCAGAATGTAAGAACGAACGTCCAAGGACTCGGATAAGTCAATCACAGAGAGGTTTGTGCACCTGGCCTGGCAAAAGATAAGTAGTGCTGTGAAACGCCGTAGATGAACAGGCACTCGATCCCTCAACTCGTGTGGAGATTTGAATGTCTTCTCCACAGTGTAGACGTCGACGTCCTGCGTGTCATTGATAACATTCTCAGACGGTATTCCTGCATGGGTGGAGAATAGTTTCGCTCCGGAGGTCTGAGGCGCATGAGATACATGAAATGACGTGGAAGTCATCGACCTACATGAATCAAATGAACTTGCTGGCCCGTTTGTTGCTTCACTTTGGCCAAGGCTTGAATAAACATCTGGGCAGGCTCGAAGTTCATGGCATCCGCCGTGTGCACAACTATTGTGACTTGATGATTTTGCCTTAGTTCTCCTGCTTTTCACATTGTCACTTCACTGAATGCCATTACCTGCATTGCCGACCACCGCCTTTGCGATCTGCTCTTGATCGATGTTCAAATCGAATTGAACGGGATGTGCACCCAAAGATGTGACTTTCTCCGTTTGTTCAGGGGTTCTGACAAGAGCATAAACTTCGACGCTTGGAAGGCCTAAGATGTGGGTCAGAAGAACACCGCCGCTGCGTACATTATATAATTAGCGTTCTCCGAAGAGATTCAAGCGCCTACATGTATCCTGAAGCGCCGGTTAGAAATATACGAGGCATCTGGAGTGAGTGTACGGTTTTCAGAGTGATTGGTAATTGGCATTTACTATTTGGGATACATGGACGTATTTGGCGGTGTTAGCCGCAGAACCCCACGGAAAATCTTTGGTCCGGCGGAACCATTCGGCGGTCGGAGTCTTCTCCGAACCCGCACTGCGAATATTCTCACTCCTGCACCACCATGTTGCTCGTGCAGGTTTGTCGCTCGAGTCGGCCGGCTCTGCGCCTGGCCTTTATTCCCTCCGTGAGGAAGTACAGTATGCCAGCAGAGCCGCCCAAGAAATCCAAGGTATGGGAGTCTGTCGATGAAGCCGTCAAAGACGTCAAGTCTGGAGACGTGTTGCTTTGTGGAGGTCGGTGTAACTTTCTTCTGGAAGCTCTTTACTGAGTTCCCATGATTATTCAGGGTTTGGAGCTGCTGGGATACCAGGTTTGTTCAAATCCGAGTGTATTGGAGGCGTCCCGTTGATCCGTCTCGGAAGACACCTTGCTGGGAGCGCTCGCAAAACGCAAGGATGTTAATAACTTGACTGGTGTATCGAACAATGCGGGTTCGGGTGACTCGGGCCTTGGTTGGTCGTCCATCTTACCGCTGGTTTTAGTAGACTCTAACACGGCCGGTAGGCAAATTGCTGAATACGGAACAGCTTGGGAAAATCATCGCATCGTATCCCGGCGGGTAGGCTCACGCCGTATCGGCCAGTTACCGTATCCTCACCGAATGATTTCAGAAACAAGAAATTCGAATCGTTATATCTCAAAGGTCAAATTTCTTTGGAGCTTGTCCCACAAGGCACCCTCGCAGAGCGTCTTCGCGCCCATGCCGCTGGAATACCTGCCTTCTTCACCCCAACCGGCGCGTCCACGGCTATAGAGCAGGGCACTATTCCCATTCGCTACAATGAAGGCGGCATGGCAGCTGGAATAGCAATCCCTGGTCTGAAGAAGGAAGCACGAGAGATCAATGGCCGCAGATATGTGCTGGAGCCTGCAATCCCTGGTGACATTGCTTTTATTCGGGCGTGGAAGGTAGACGAGTCTGGAAATTGCGTGTTCCGGTACGTGCTTTCCTTCGATGTTTCTCCCCTGCCAACAATTACGCTCTCTTGAAGATATGCCTCGAATAACTTCAGCACGGTCATGGCCAGAAACGCCAAGCTCACCATCGTCGAGGTGCGTCAACTTTGCTCTCCTTCAATTTGGATCTCACTATGCTCAGGCCGAGAACATCGTCCCAATAGGATCCCTTTCTCCCAACGCCATCCACCTCCCTGGAGTCTACGTGGATCGCATTGTCACCGCAAGCGTACCCAAACACATCGAGATTACTACACTCGCCCCCGATCCCTCCAAGGCCGAGTCCGAATCATCGTTGACCCCGGAGAAGGCTGCAGCGCAGGAGCAGCGGCACCGTATCGCCAAACGAGCCGCAAAGGAAATCAAGGACGGTTTCTACGTTAACTTGGGCATTGGAATGCCGACGCTGGTGCCGGAACATTTGGAGAAAGGCGTTAGTGTTTGGCTACAGAGCGAGAACGGTATTCTGGGCATGGGTCCCTACCCCACGGAGAAGGAGCTCGATGCGTGAGTTCAGCCCACTTGTATTTCTGTCCCTCGCTCATCCACGCCAGGGACTTGATCAATGCGGGGAAGGAGACGGTTACGCTCCTCCCAGGGGCTTCTGTGTTCGGTAGGTCTGATCCTCCATGTTCAGACAAACGCCTAATCAAGTTATAGACTCGAGCGACTCCTTTGCTATGATTCGGGGCGGACACATTGATGTCGCCATACTCGGTGTACGCAAAATAACTAGTGTTTTGATGTCAGCTCAATTCAAATTTCATTTCAGGCCATGCAAGTTTCTCAAGCGGGCGATCTCGCCAATTTCATGATCCCAGGCAAGATGCTCAAAGGTCCGTTTCTTGTCCAAATGTGTATTCTCATCTTAACGCGCCTTACTCACAAGGAATCGGCGGCGCAATGGACCTCGTTTCCAATCCCGACAAGACCAAGGTCATTGTGACCATGGAGCATACCGCGAAAGACGGGAGCCCAAAGATCCTCAAGGAGTGTACGCTCCCCCTCACTGGCGTGCGGACGGTCAGCCAGATCATCACGGAGCTCGCTGCGTTCGACGTGGATCGCGTGAACGGGGAGCTCGAGCTTATCGATATGGCCGAAGGGGTAACGTTGGAAGAGGTCAGGGCAAAGACTGGGTGTGAGTTCAAGGTCCGGGAAAACTTGGGGAGGCTGTAAGGTCGGAACATAATTGTAATTGTGGAAGCAAATTTTGCGACACTCGGTTTTCCCTTCAGGCCCACGCGTAGTTGATATATATATCAGCTCCGAAGATTGGACACAAAAATGAGCAGGTGGGATGCGTATCGCGTATTAACCGTGATTGTGACTGATTGTGACTCGACGCGTCCTGTGTCTTTCTTTTTCAGTTTCACAAGAAATTATTCCTCCTGTGTCGGTGAGTCGCAGAGTTTCTCGCTTATCCTGCTAAAGTTGGCCGAACCCAGTTATGGACCCAGCACTTCCTGAAACAGGCGCCTCGGCCAACCAATGCGTCGACTGTGGCAAGCACACCCGCCCGCGTATCACTCGTTCCATCCCCCTTCCAATTAATCATTGGGCAAGAAACCCTGCCCACTGCTAGTGAAAAGCCACCATACATACGTGATTATGTTGAAGTTACGGATGCAGAGATAGGGTGCAGGAAGAGCACTATCAACCGCCTCCTTTGCCAATTGGCCCAGCTTCATTGCCGTTCCGAGGAACATAAAGCCTCCATCGCACCTATTCGACCCGTTCCCCGTGAAGTACTCGGCGAAATATTCATGCAGCTTGCGTGGATTGAAGCAGAAATAGGACGGTATTCGCCGGAGTACTGGGATGGCGAAAATGTCGTACGAAAATCCTACATGGTCAAGCCCCACTCCCGCAAAGCCCCCTTGTTATTTGGCCAAGTCTGTCAGGAATGGAGGAATATCGCATTAACGTTGCTTGCCATGTCTATGGAACTCCATCTCTTTGCGATGCAACAACGCTCAACTCCAGGCCAACATCTCTCTGTGAGGTGTCGCTAAAGCGTTCAGGATCGCTTCCGCTGTCGATTCGGTTGTACCGAAAGTACGAGTCAACTGGGTTGGAATCCATCTCGGAGACAACCACGCAGCATTGCCAGAATCTAATCAGGACAATATTGCCCTATGCCAACCGCTGGCGTTTCGTGGATCTCGAGCGGCTTCCGGCTCGCGCGTACGAGGTTCTAGATGAACCTTTACAGGATCGCGTCCCCAGTTTGGAATACCTTTACATCGTACACCACGATGATCACCCCCGACAGATACGAGAGCATCACGCTGGGCTGCATTCCGAAGCGCACCCAGGTTAACTTCCCTCCGTTTTGATCACATCGGTGGTGCCAATGTCATGACACAAGGACCAAACTCCACCTTTCCCTGGGCGCAATTGACCCACATTGATATCGGGGATTGCTCGCCAAATGATTGTCTGCAGATTTTGGAACAAGCCTCTACTGCGATCGCGTGCAGTTTCGAGATCAGGAGGGACTCGTCCTTGCAACACAGTCCCCTAATAACGCATTCCCAATTGGAAGTTCTCAAAATTTATGCATATGTGCATCTTCGTCCCCTTTGGAGCCGCCTCACGTGCCCTGCGTTGATCTCTCTTTCCATCGAAAGTAGCCGTCGGCAGGGGTTAGCTGGTCTCCTACAGTTTTTCACCCGTTCAGGCGAAACTATCGAAAACGTCAAATTGATCGATTGCGGTCTCAGCGACAACCAATTCATGTCATGCCTTCGCGATTTGCCCCTGCTTCGACGCCTTGATGTCTCAGAGGGCGGGGATACTGATACTTTCACGGACAGGGTGTGGGATGTCCTCACCCTGTCAAGCGAAGGATCTCCTCTCATTCCTAAACTGGAATATCTTTCTGTGAACAGTCCTTGGTCATTCAGCCACAGATCCGTGGTTCGTATGCTGGAATCGCGGCTCCGGTCAGCACCCACTTCTACGCCACGTCCACCGTTGAAGACTGTGTCCTTTTCGACCTGGCGGGATGTCACCGACTCCGTCCACGAAAGACTGATGAAATTTCGAAATCTGGGTTTGAACATAGAGATAGACGTGAACACTTATGGCGACGACGGAGGTCCAGCAGGCAGTGAAGCATCCGATGCGGAGGAAGAGGATGCGGATGTTGGCAATTGATGAGGACGGGAACGTAAGGTAATGATTTCCTTGTAACCGCGCAACACACTCGAGACCAGGTTTTTTCCTACGTAGCACAGCGCGATTGAACTGTAGTGCACCCAGCTCGAGTTACGAACAAATTACGAATCTGTTTGACCTTGCCTTCACGCAATCTGGCCCTCGGCGTCATACTTTTGTCGGGAGCCGGGGCTTGAGGGAATATATCTGATCTTTCTGCTTCAAGCTTGACGTGCGGTCGTTCTCGGTGTCCTTTTCGCTCTGTTTTGCCTTACCGTGGACGTCAAGCCAGACACTTAATCCGCTGTTGTCGTTGAAACTGTCTTGTATAAATGCCCTCTGTTTTCAATGTTAATGGTGATTCCGAGTAGTTTGACATTCACGGTGTTTTGTTTTCGTGGAGAGCAAGGGCTCTGCCTTTTGGGAGTTTGAATAGAAATTCAAGGGAGACTTTATTACCCGGGCGTCTTGGACAGTGCGTCGTACAGTCAACGGCTATCCAAGTTCCCGCAGATAAAAACGATAATAAGATATGTATTGCGTTGGGCGGGGTATAATATCGAAGATGCAAAGACTACTACATGCATGAATGAGTGCTGCGGCAAACGAACGGACACCGAACCAGGTCAGCGGGCAAAATGCAAACTGTCCGTCCGACCACCCGGCTTACACGCGAGAGCGAAGAAGACCTGTAAGTGAAATACGTCTCCGCCAGTGCGCGCGCGTTCTCACGTGGCGGGCACCGCGACGGCCGCCGCCGCCGCGTCCTTCACGCTCGCATTCGAGTCCTTTTTCCGCAGCCCGAGGCCCCCGAGCTTTTTGAGCCCTGCGAGTCCGCTCAGCGTTTTCTTGTGCTTGGGCTTCTTCACCTTTTGCGTACCGTCCGTCGGTGCCGTCTGCGAGCTCACCGACTCCACGTCCGTGTCTACTTCCCCGTCCGTCTGCACCCCATCCACCAGCGCGTCCACGTCCGCCGCCGGCGCGACGTCTTCGGCCGACACGCCCGCGACGCCACCACCCCCGACCAGCCGGATGGTTACATCGGGATCAACCGCATCCTCCTCTGGCTCAGCAGGTGCAGATTCTGATGCTGGCGGCGGTGCGGCCACGGGCTCGGGGGTGAGGATAGCAGCGGCGGGCGCGTTTAGTGGAGACGGAGTGATTGGGGCGGCGTCCATCGGCGGGGCGGAGTCAGCGAGGAGGTCGGGGATAATGGGGACGGGTACTGAGGTAGTTAGGGACGCGGTTGACGGTGGCGATGCGGACCCGCTGGCCTGAGCGTTCTGGTGCGGGGCGGAGCTGGGCGCTCTTCTAGACGCGAGGGGAGGTTCTTGCGAGATCTCCCGCATCCCGTGCGCGTGCCCGGATTCCAGGTCGTCGTCGTGGAAGGAGGAGCGCCGGGAGTCGGTGGGAGAGTCGTTGGGGGAGGGGAGGGTGTCTATGTCGTTCTGGGTGGGGAGGTCGACCGGCAGGGGGGCGGGAGGTTTTGTTACGCTGATAGTGGGGAGGGCTCCGCGGGTGGTGATCGGAGTTGTCGGGTCTTCGCTGCTGACGTTTACGACCGGTATTGGGACCTCCGCGTCAGATGGTAGCAGCACCCCAAGTCCAGCATTCGGCTTCTCCTGAAGGATGGTCAGCAGGGTAAAAAATATGAGAAGAACCCGAATGCTTACCTCCTTCGCGTTTTCCTCTGGGGGACCCAGCGGTTCAGTGATGAGGCCCATTTCGTACCACTTGCGAATACTCCGATCCGCCCAAGCCTCTAGGACATTCCAGCCTCTATATTCTCCCGCCAGGCGCATTCCGCCGCCTGCACCGTTGTCCCCGCCGCCATCTCCCTGACGCCCGCTGCCATCAGAGAAATAGTTCTCATAACCAAGGTTGTCCTCGTCTTCCTCGCTGTTGTCCGCTCCACCAATTTCGTAACCTTCGCCGCTCTCTAATTCGTCCACGAAACACGACAGCCATTTCGCCCAGCCGGCAGGGCCGTCGCCGGTCCAGAGAACGACTTTTGTGTCAAAATCGCGTCCAAAGACAATGACTTGGCCGACAGAGCCGCCGTCGTCCGGGCTCAAGTCGACGCCGACGTAATTTCCGGCCTTGTCCGCGATGAGGGGGATCCATCCTCGCTGAGAGTATTCTTTGCGAACCCAGCCCGTGGGTATGGACCGCATGGTATCACGCAGCTGGACATTGGCGCCTGTAGACGGGTCGTCGTCGACCTCTCGCCAGAACTGCCATTCCTCGAGGACGTCCTCGAGCGGGAGGAGGGTCAAGCCGAAGAAAAGGCCATCGGAGCAGCCGGCGGCAGACTCGGCCTCCTGCCCGTCCGCGACCAGATATGACTCGCGCACGGCGGCGGGAAGGTCGAAGCCGAGCTGCGTTTCGAGCTGAGCGAGGTCCTGTGGCAGTATGCCGTAATTGAGGGTGTCACCCAGCTCGGGATACTCGCGCGAAAGCCACGCGCGGAGACGAGTCCACGTAACTGAGAGCGGCGGGTAGTGTGGGGTGAGCACGGAATCGTGATGTGTCGGTAAGAGCGACGAATGTCGTGAACTGGCGCTGCATATTTTTGTTGGTGACTGGTAGCACTGAAATAAGAGAGACGTACGTCGTTGGGACATAGCCATACACTGGAGAGCCGCGGGGAGAATTCTGGGGTGGGTAAGTGTAGGAAGGGCCAGCGCCAGCTGATTCAAGGTCGGCATTCAAAGTATCTGGATTGAAAGCGTCCGGGTGTGCGCCAAAGGTGGGCGAAGATGTCCGGAGAGAAAAGGCATCATGGGTCGAGTTGAGAGCTTGTCCCCGGCGCGAATCCTGAGGGGCAGCAGGTGAAAACAGATTCGTGAACCACCCCATGACGAGCAAGGGCAAGTAAGGTGTGGAGAGATGCCTGCGTAAATAACTTGCGCAAATAATCCTCAATTCATTGAATTATCTCCTCGCAGCATCCAGCTCGCAGCAATTTCGCGGGTAACCTCTGGCCGTCTTTGAGTCTCTTTGGAGTTATTCATTCGCATCTCCGCCGAAATGCTTGCCAGCGCCAACGAGCGTGTAAATTTTCATGTGCTCCGTCGTCTCGCTGGAAACCATGGACTCATTCGAAACTTTATGGGCAAATCATGAATCATGATGCGGTTAGTAGCGTTCAGACATATGCAGCTTCGGCCCGCCGCCGTTTAAAATCTTCGCACTATCAACTACCGAGGCTCACCGTCGTCCGATAGTTTTAGTAGAGTACTCGTTCTGAGCTATTTTATATACAGCGCGGAGGGGCATAGTAAAGTCAGATTAACGATTGGGAGACCGCATTGGGGGTTTACAGGCCGAGCCATGTGTAAATTGGTCCAATTCAAGACCACAAGAGGGTAAAATTCGAAGTTTGTTAGGGACGCTGACATGATTGCGAATATACAAAGGCAAATCCGCGCACACATCGCGTTGATGGTTCGATTTGCGGACGCTCTCCTCGTGTTGGCCGACCATGAGCTCTCTAATCTCCGTCTTGCTCAACCCATTTATTTCCCTGAATCCCTGGTGGTCCGATGACGGGGACGACCACCGGCGGGGATTCGACATCATATACCCTCTAACCACCTGTGTCGCCGTCGGCATCTGGCTCGTGGTCAAACGATACCAAAAGGCAATGTACGCCGCCGTCTCCTTCACCGTTGAGGCCATGGATGTACGTTGTCTGCCCCATTTTTTTACAAAAAATAACAGCCCCACAGGCCGCAAACCCAACGTTTCAGTCGATCGTCCTCGAAAACGCGCACCTGAACTCGCACCAGGAGAACGAACAGATCCAGCCGCCCGTCCTCGTCGAAGGCGCGCGGTACATTACGTGCTTTGATCCTGCGACGGGGATCCACCTCGCGACACTCAAGGCAGATAGCGAGGAGGAAATCGCGCACAAGATCGCGCTTGCGGGAGAGGCGCAGAAGAAATGGCGGCAGGAGAATTTCGGGCGTCGGCGACGCGTCATGCGTAGCCTGAACAAGTGGCTCGTGGAGAACCAGGAAGTGTGCGCGCGAACGGCGTGTCGCGACACGGGGAAGACGCGTACGTCACTTCGGGCTTGAGGCGTCTATTACCTGACCCTTGATTACTAGTGGTTGACGCCGCACTTGGGGAGATAATCACCACCTGCTCGAAGCTGGGTTGGTTGATCGACCATGGAGAGAAAGCCCTCCGGCCGGAGAGCAGAGCGAACAACCTGATTCTTTGCTACAAGCAGTCCAAGGTTCATTATGAGCCTCTCGGTGTGGTCGCTGCAATCGTTTCATGGAACTACCGTGCGTTTCCTCACAGTTTAATTCACTGCCATTAAAACCAACGTTTTTCAGCCCTGCACAATGCCTGGTCCCCCATTATTGCCTCCCTTTTTGCGGGGAACGCAATCGTGCTCAAATGCTCGGAACACGTCTTCTGGTCCACGCAATGGTTCGTCGCCGCCATCCGCAAATGCCTCTCGGCTTGTGGGCACGATCCCGAGCTTGTACAGGTCTGTTGCGTATTTCTCTACCGACTCGATTCGCAACCGACTTAGCGGATACCGCACAACAGCTTGTCTGCTGCTTCCCCGAGCAAGCTGATGCCCTTACACGGTCGCCTCGAATTAAACATATCACGTTCATTGGGTCAGAGACTGTCGGGCGCAAGGTGAAGCTCTTGTAATGTACGGGCGCTGCACCTCTTGAGCAGTGCTCCTAGATTGCGATTGCGGCGACGGATCATCTAACGCCCGTTACACTCGAATTGGGAGGGAAAGACCCCGCGATTATTCTGGAGGGAACCGATCTACAGAAATGGGCAAGTATATGGATGCGCGGGATCTTGTACGTTCTGTCGGCTCCTTCTTCCGTGCTCTGTCAATGCCCATTGTAGCCAGAATGTCGGGCAAAATTGCATCGGCATCGAACGCGTTATTGTGCACCAGTCGCAGCACAATGAGCTGTACGATCTACTCCAGAAGCGCGTCGAGATGCTGCGACTAGGCCCTGTCCTCGCGCCCACGGACACCGGATTCGTCAACACGGTCGACAGCGGGGCGATGATCTCCCGCGACCGGTTCGAGAGCCTCGCGAACGTAATCCAGGAAGCTAACGACCAAGGCGCGGACGTCCACGGCGGGGCGCAGTACCAGCATGTCTACCAGGACAAGGGATACTACTTCCAGCCCACGATTGTGGGGCCGGTTACGCCCGCCATGCGCATTGCGCAGGAAGAGCGTGAGTTGCCCACGCTTCGCATTGAGCCAAACACGAGCTGAGGACCAACAGTATTTGCGCCCGTCGCGACTCTCATGCCATACGATACTCTGGAGGAGGCAATCGACATTGCGAACGGCACCCGATACGGGCTCGGCGCCAGTGTGTTCGGCCCCAGCCAGGACCTGTGCGTTGAGGTTGCGAAGCAGCTCGAATGTGGGATGGTGTCCGTGAACGACTTTGGCGTCTTCTATGTGCGTGCCTGGCCCTCTACCGCGGGACTGCGCACTTACGCTTGTATCCTTCCCATTCCCAGCTCAAGTAGGCTCGGCGCTCTGCGTGCGATTGCGCCTTTTGCTCACCCTCCATTTAGCCAGGACCTCCCCTTCGGCGGAATCAAGGCGAGCGGATATGGGCGGTTTGGTGCGTTTCTTTACAGAGACTTCATCTTGGCGTGATCTGACTGTTGGTAGGCGGTCCGGAGGGCCTCAGGGCCCTAACGAACGTCAAAGCGATCATGATCGACCGCTGGCCCGCGATGGCGCACACGGATATCCCAGGCGTGCTGGATTATCCCCTCCGCTCCCTCGTCTCGAGCTGGTGAGTTCTGGTCTCTCGTCGTGTGCCTCTCTCCAACAAGCTACCGCAGGGAATTCGTGAGTGGCCTCGTGAGCTTCCTGTATGCGGACGGCTGGCGGCGAAGAATCACCGGGCTAGGGAGGTTGATACGGGCTGCTAGAAAATAGTTTACTTTGGCCAGTGTTAAGCGTAAGCGTCTATATCACATGGTTGAGGATTTTCATGACATGGAAAGGGGGAGATGCCCGTGCTCCGGCCCTGCTTATTTTGGGCTGAGTCTAAAAAGAGCGGCGCATCGCTGGAGAAGCGATCTATGGAATTTGGGCTTCGAGCGAGGGTGCAAAAAATATCCGATAGTCAAACTTGAGATGGAGTGTCTTAAATTTTAAGATTCACGATAGCACGTTCACCAGTCCAAGCTAGACTCGGGACATCTTTTTGGGAGTAAGGCCGTGTGCGGCAAGCCCACAGATCTATTTGTCAGCCAGGCAATGTTCATTTTCAAAAAAATTGCTGCAAAGAAACGCAATATTTTGTAAGTCTAATCCAAAAAAATTGGAACCACGTCTAATCAGAGTTGCTGTCCGCGTGTACGGATTACGAGGGGATGATTTAAATAACCTGGAGCAAATGACTATGAAGAACTGATAGCGGCTGCGGTGAGTATCAATGCTCAATTGAACCAGGTACTTCGCCCGGGAGTAGGTTTGTCTCTCCATGCCTGCCGCGGAACTTTGACAGATAAATTTTTATGATGTTCTGCATCGACCCAGTTCGTTGCCACCGCGGACATAGAACCCCGGGCCAGAGACAGACGGAAAAATTGTCCACAATTACTTCCCCGCGTTGAATGGCTAAAGCCGCCGTCGCCTGATATAAGGTTCACCAAAGGTTCACACTTCCGAAGAGTATAAAGAGGGGTTAGTGTGCTCCGAATCGCTAGTGTTCACTGAAACGCCCTCATCCGCTCTCGAAGAAAAACCAGCTAAGTGAGAACGCGAGGTTCAAGCCAACCTCCGACGGCAGAATCCAGCTTCTCGGTGAGACTGTTTTCCGCTTTGTCCTAGTTTTAAGATTCGGAATCCCCCACTGCAGGCCCTAACGGAAAATACGTCAACATGTGAGCATCGAGCCCAACAGACGGCCGGAGACTGACCTTCCTTGACAGGTATACTGTATCAACGGTGAGTTTTAAGGCCGCTGGCTCGGACCCGTGCTAAGCATCGTCCGTCATGTATAGGCGGCGTGACGCTCCAGGTTTTTTTTTTTTTTTTGAGGAGCACGCTCCAGGTTATTTACCTCAGGGACAACCTGATCAACTTCGCCATTTCGGGATATCAAGGACAAGATGGGCGCACGTCGTTCTTGTCCAGCGAAGCAGGTAATAAAGACTACAATGACAGCCTGGCGGTGAAGGACATCGAGGATGGCACTTGCCGCTTGATGGTTCAGTAGTCGAAAAAAAAAACACATGTAAGATATGTACACGCATGGATTACGGGACGCCAAACCAATGAAATCTTGTTGTGCTATTCCGATTACGAAGCCTGCATCGTCAGCCGTCCGTGGAATCAATATCGCCAAAAGATGTGTCCTCCGAAGCATTGTTGTCACTGGACTCGTCCTCCTGACTTCCGACTTCTTGATCACTGTCGCTGGAATCGTGATCAAGAGTTATGTCGACAACTACACCCTGTTTTGCGAGAACAGAGCCTGTCAATAGTAGCCGAGCTCATCTTTCGGCAAATGTACAGAAACAAGTGCTTCAACGGTCGCTGTTCGGGGTCATCTTGTCTGGGCATCCTCGATTCCAACATACGGGTCAAAGAATTGTCACTGCAGAACCGTCCACCGCAGAGACTGAAGGTTGCGAGCTCTGGAATCAACCGCGGGCATCTTTCAGTGGTAAAGACCGGCCCTAAGGTAAGAGCTTCGCAAACTCTGTCGGCAAATGTACCAGGTTCGTAGTCCTCGTACATATCGAGTTGTCGTAGTCGGGGCATGTCACGAAGGCATGCTAGGAATTGGGCTTCATTGAGACCTGACCGGTTCAATGTAAGGTTTTGGATGGTTCCATTGCATCGTGCTAGAAATCGAGGAAGATCTTGGGTGCCTGCTTCAGCTACGCTTCGTAGCTCGAGGGAAAGCGTGGACAACACAGAGCACGTGAGCGTTGTCCAAAAAGACTGGACATCAACCAAAGCGTCAATCTTTAGGGTCTGTAATTGGGGGTGGACAAATGAAGTGGGGAATTTCGTCAACAAGGGTGTTTCCCGTGTGACGTCGAAGATGCAAAATGTCGCAGTGGAAGCTTGTGCCAAAATCTGCAGACAATCTCCAGGTGAACAGTCCCCAACGTCGATGCGTGTTAATTGGGACCAAGGAAAGGTGGGTTCCTGAGGGTCCACCTGGATGTGGGCTGCGCCGATGCACAAATCGTTAAGCTTGGGTGCGTCTTGAAATGCTGTCCACGGATTTGACGATCCAAGGAAGGGCTGATGAAGATTGATGGATAGGTACTCTAGCCTGGGTACAGAACCAGGCAGGAGACCTCCAAAAATCTGGCAGGAAGAAGCGGGAACATCCAACTCCAACCATCGCCACTGGTGCGAATAGGGCATAATAGTCCCCATCAATTTCTTCGTCATATGAGGAGGCCTGGGACCCGATCCTCGAGAAAAACGGATCGCTAACGGTAGCGAACCTGATCATTGCAGCCATGTCTCGCACAGTGAAATATTGGCCTGTATTGTCGAGTTCGTGTACTGGAGGAAAATAGTTCCACAAGCGTGGTGTCGACAACGCGATAGCACGCCATTCACGACAGATTTCTCCTAAGATAAGGGGGGGCTTGTGAACACGGGGCGGGAGGATGCAGTAGGTTTCACCGCCCCCGATCCGCTCACTACCGTAATAGGATTCGGGTGTGTGTGCGCTGCTCGTGCCTCAAGATCGACGGAGTGCATAAAGACCTCCGCTAGTAATTCTGGAGGAATGCGTCGGATGGGGGCAATAAATACTTTATGTTGTTGGGAACACTGTCGAAGCTCGGCGGTTTCGCATAGGAGTTTGTCGAGAGACATTCGCGTAGCTAAAATGTCGCCCTCCGTGCCTATTATTTCGGCATCGATACCTCGTACGAAATCCCGAATAGCAGCGGCTTCACGGATGGTAGGTCTTGCGACAGCGTCGTTTGTTATTACCGATTGAAAAGGGGACGAAATAGGCGGTCTCCGCGCGGGATGCGTTTTACCACAGTCAGCACATTCAGTGCCCTGGGTGGATGTTATGTACCTAGGCCACGTTTAGTGAAAGTCTGGCAGGCAGCAGAACTTGAATGAAGTACGAACCGCTGAGATGGGCTTCTGAATCGATGAAGCTACTTTCCCGAAGTTGACTTTGAAATTTGAGGCGAATAAGAACCAGCAAGTCGGCGCGGCCCGAGAGCCGACCCCGTCAAGTCCCACGCATTTGATCACTTTGCGACTTCAACTTGACTTCAACCATCCCAGGCCCTGCATTGACCTGAACCGCTCAGCAAAAGCTGCGGTTTTCACCCATCTGTCTCGTCCGTTGTGACTTCTTTCGAGCCGATTTGAAATAGGCGGACAAGACGGAGACATTGGCAGGATGACTTCTGATTTAGGGTTTGGCATCCTGTCGAGTCAGTTAGTCAGTGGGAAGTCGCTAATGGAACGCACAGGGGATCTGTAAGTAAATTCTTGGAGCGAGCTCCTTCAAGTTCTATGGATTGCCTTGAATGCGTTCCTATCCGGTGTTCGAGTCTTTCCCAATCTCTTGCTCCAAACTGCCTTTCCGCCGACCTCTTGGGCCACCGCATTGACAGAAACGGGCTCTTACATTTCTCTCTCCTCTAAATGCGTCACGCGAAAAACTGCTAGACTAATGTGGCGCCCTGGGCTCAAACGGGTAGCATCTACTCGCCCGAATTGTCCGCTAGCAAATTTTCTTCCTCACGTTCTTGGCTTCCTTCGAGCGCTCACGCTCCACACGAAGTTTATATACCGTAAATGCAGTGCGTCCGACTTTTGAGGTCTCGTTCATGGCCCCTCGTTCCCTGCCTTTCGAGGCCGTCTGGGCTAGTTTCAAGACCGAACCTGCAACCGCAATTTTTCTCCTCGGTTTCGCTGTCGTTTTCGGGTTTCTATTCGTATACCCTTCCCATAAGCACATAGAAAATAACAAGGTCTATGATCTTGGTGGATATCCGCTTCTTTCGGCCTGGCTCTTCTTCGCGAAGCGCTATGACTTTATGCGTGGTACTTTCAAAAGAACGGGACAAAACATGTTCCGATTCCGCGTTCTCCAAGTATGTATACGCTTTGATGTTAGAATTTCGCCTTAACTATTTTTCAGCATCATGTAGTCGCGATTTCTGGCGAGGAGGGCCGCAAGGTTTTCTTCAGCGAGAAGAGTTTCAACCCGGAAGAAGGATACAAGATTCTTGGAGGCCCTGCACCTCGCCCCCGAGATATTAACATATCTTCTGTCGAGGAGAGCAATGGGCCTTTTATTAGGCATGTGCTGAATCTTTTCCGCAAGGATCGGATGATGGATAGTAATGGGTTCCCTGTATACGCGAAAATCGCTCACCCGCTCTTGTCAAGTCATACCGCATCTTATGGAGGACATAAATCGGCGGATGGACGATTGGGGCAAGAACGGGGAAATGAATCCCTTCAAGGAAATGCATGCTGTTTGTCGCATATCGTCTTTCAACCAATATATTTCTGACAGACATTTTTACAGCTTGTCTTTCAAATGACCGTAAGGATGGGAACTTGCCCGGAGCTGGCAAACAACGAACAGGCAACCAATCGACTTTCTGAACTTTTCCTCCTTCATGAACAAGCAGCGTCCCCGATCTCGCTCATGCTGCCGTGGCTGCCAGGATTTTCGTCGAAAAAGGCAGCCGCCACGAAGGCGCTATTTGACTTTTTATCCCCTTATGTTGATTTGCGACGGAGATCCAGTGTGCAGTCCTCCGATTCCATTGACATGCTCATAGCGGACGGCTACGATGACCCAACCGTCATTGCTGTGGGTCCTCTTCAATATTTTCGTTTCTTCTTCGAATAATGATTCGGTTTCAGTACACATTAGGCATTATTTTCGCGGGGGTAATCAACACTGGTATGAGCGGTATGTACACTTGCTCGAGTCAACTGCACTCCATATAATCATGGTGTGATAGTTTGTTGGACCATCGTCCATCTTGCAGACAACCCAGAATGGAAAGAAAAGGTCACGTTGGAAGTTAAATCCCTTCTGCTCAACCACGGCAGCTCTTCCGATCTCATTCATCGTCGCTTTTCTATTGTTCCCCTCAACGTTTGGGAAGAGCAAATGCCCGTGTTGGACGCCGTGATCAAGGAAATCATACGTTTAACGGTGTCGGGAGCAGCTCTGCGAAGGAACATCGGCGGTGACATCCTCATTGCTCAAAAAACAATCCGAGGCGGTGATTTCTTGGCGTACTCCCTGGGAGACACACATTTCGACGATCAGATCTATTCAGAACCTCTTTCCTTCAATCCTGCCAGGTTCCTCCAAGGGCGGGAAGACAAAAATGGGGTGTCCTTCCCTTTTCTCGGGTGGGGCGCCGGTAAAGTATATACCTCCCGTCGTCGCTGATGACTTATGCTACTATAGGCCGACATCCCTGCGCAGGAATGCGTGCCGCTAAATTAGAAATCAAAGTGGCTATCGCTCTTTTCCTCTCAAAATTTGAGTACGAGCTAGTGGATGCGTCTGGAAAGTACCCCAAGTCTCTTCCTCAGCCGGACAGAAATGATATACAAAACGTGCGTGCTCAGTCATCCCAGCTCCTTCGTATCTGACTGGCAAAGTCAGGCTAAACCATTAGGTGAAGAATGCTATCTCAAGTTTGGGCGGGTAGAAAATGTGGGATAAATCCAGAATGTTCGATTTCTTGACAATCTATCATGCTTTCCTTCCTTTGGTGTAGTACCACAGGCGCCATGTACAGTCTTTTGGGTTCAGCGGGAACAATCGATATACTTTTTTTTGATGTCCAAAAGCGGAAGCGAACTTGAAATTAAATTTCAACTCCGCGCGGCTGACATTTCACGTTCCTTCTTTGTTCTACCACCACCACCATCTCCAGCCTACACGGTCACTCTTTCTCACGGTCTTTACGAATACAATGCCCTCCCTCTTCAAGGTGTTCTCCCTCCTGGCCTTGACTGTCATCTCTGGCGCGTTCGCCTCGCCCCACGATGCCCTCGCCGTCCACGAGGTTGCTCATCCTGACACCACCGCCCACATGGCCCCAGCGTTTGAGATGCCCGAACACCACAAGATCTCTCGCTCACTCCCCGAACTCTCATCTCGAGGCCGTGTTCCATGCAGTCTCACCAACGCTCAGCGACTTGCACGCCATCTGCCGCTTAAGCCGCCGACTCGCCGAGGTACGCGTCTCGCCTAGCTCAAAAACCCCCTCGCTGATGTCCCAAAGCCTCCGCCCGTCGTGCCTTCGCGTCTCCGACCGTAGCAGCCTCACCTGCAAACCGCGGATACGTCCAAGTTCTATCTGTCGACGCGAACGGTAGGCCTACTGGCGTCCTGGGTTATGTCTCCAAGACCACGTCTGCACACACGCAGTACGTGATAGGGACGTCTCTCGCCGATGCGCTCCTCGTAGAAATCAGCGGGGACCATAATCTCCGCACTCTGGTTCGTCTTTTCACCTTAAGATGATCCTTCCTCATTGATGCCTAGAACTCGGACACTCCATCTCCCGCCTTTCTCGGGCTTGTGCAAGGCCGCGACGATACATCCTCTAGTCTTGAGCATTACTTGTACCTTGCCTCCACCGAGCGGAGTAAGCTCCACGGTTCTCATACTCATCTTATTGTTGAATATGTAGGTTTCAGCACCGCCGAATGCAACTCCTCAGAGCATCGGTACCTCTTTCGGTACTCAACCGGCTGAAAGCGCTGTGGTGCGTCGTATCACCTTCTCATCATTACATCCACCTGATCATTCCAACAGTGGACCATGGACCCGGCGACATACGCGTTGACGGTCCAGTGGACCAACCCCGGCGGAGGTGAGTCAGCCATTTTTCCTCTACACGATGTTACTCACCAATTCTCACAATGTAGCCCTTGCCCCGACGAACAGTTTTGTTCAGGGTGGCGCCATCTATTTCTCCGATGATCCTGCCGCCTTCAACCACAGGTATGCAGCGTCGGTGCAGCGAATTGTAACTTCTTCAACCTTTTCTTTTCGCTTTCTAAACCTAAACCTTGTTACAGGCTTTTGTCTACGTTCCCGCGTAACGAATCTAATTCTCCTTTTCCGTTTTTTCATCTACAAGCATTCACTGTCTTCTAGTATATACTCCATTCACTGTATCCGAATTATTGATACATATTTTCTGGTTCGATGTGAAGCTGTGAAGAAAGCGTAGTCCGGCACTTCAGTTTGAGCCTCAAACAAAATACAACCGTGGGAAATGTGGGTCGTGAGTCACGTGTCATGTTCAAGGTTCAATAGGTTCAAAGCTTGCCACACACACAGTCCGACGCCCGCAGTCGGAGGCGAATCTAATTGACAAAAAGTGGTTGATGGACGACCTCGAGCCAGATATCAGTACCGCCATGGCCGTCTATCACCGCGTTGAGGCCGAGATTTGCGACTGGATGGCCAAATACAAGCCAAATACATGGTAGACAAGGTTTGTAACCAAAGTTTCAAATCCAGTGCCGCTCCTACCGTACAGCGGTTCAAACTCCCACCTGTTGAATTAGGGACGGTCAGAATAAAATCTGGGAAGTTTTCAGCCCAGACATCAAACCTGACCCAGATCTGCTAGTTTTTCATGAGATTTTAATGAGGTTATCGACTCAACTCAACTTCTACTGCCCCAAGCGGATCATAATATACTGTAAGCCACATGCCAGCCATTATATATATGAATCTGATCCCCAGCACTTCTCCATGCATCAACTCGGGGCCATGCTCTACTGACTGCAAATGCGTAAAGCGGCAAGCATTTTGTGAGTGTAATTGTCGCTGTGACATCTCTTGTGTGTGTAGTCTTTATGCCCCCATATTCCTTCCTACTGAATCATCTCAAGTTCCGGGCACTGGAAGGGATGCAATTCCAGCTGTGGTAAGACCAAGACAAATAGATGCAGTGATCCTCTGGTGTGCGAGTGTCTTTACCTGGTGCAGGAATGTGACCCGGACCTTTGCTCCAAGTGTGATGCACGGCAGTTCACCTTTTCTTTATTTCTTAGAAATGACATTTCCATGTATGACTCTAGCGACAAGCTCGTGCATCATCTGCCCGCAAAGCGGTTGCGTCAGGTACGGCGGGCACGCGCTGCTCTATGTCAAAATATGGCCCTGCAGCGTGAATTCAAAGTACGTTTAGGTTTACTTGACTCGGATCCATAACCCATTTCACTCCGGCAGCACTTCGTGGTTAAGGAATCCAAATATGGGTTTGGGCGCTTTTGCTGCGGAAAACATTTCGAAAGGAGACGTAATTGGTGGTGCATTCTGACCTTGAAACTGTGCATCAAGATTAATCAATAGATCATAGAATATGTAGGGGATTTTTTTTTGGATGAAAAGAAACAAGTGGACCACCAGTTCGTGAAAAACATTTTCTCGGCTCCCCACTCCATGCCTCATGGGCTTATAATAGTGGGGAAATCCACAAGCATAGCAGCCTCAGTTACGCCTTCAATGTGAAGTTGTCAGAGACTACTACCGTGGTAGTTGATTCCCATTGGTTTGGAAACCCCATGCGGTTTTTAAACGACTTGATGCACAACCAAGAAAATCCGAAACTGGCTAATTGCGGTGCAAAAGGTTTGCTTTTCCCTCTCTCGCCATTGCTCACATATCTGCCAGAGGTTTTTGTCAACGGTGGCAAGCGGCTCGTTATATTTGCGGGTAAATAACAAATAAAGAATATCCCGGTGGTTAATTCCTATCGCAGAGTTAAAGAGATCAAGAAAGGGTCTGAACTTTTTCTCAATTATGGGGACTCGTACTGGCATGCCGCACGCAACAAGGAGAGTAGCGATGAAAGTGAAAATCAAAACTGACTGGCCGCCTAATGTACAAGACTGACCATATTTTCCTGCAATATGTACTCCTATGTGTATCACCAATGTAATTTGAATCACATCGGCTTTGGCCAAATTTCAATGTGCATTGATACACATAATGATTCTTTTGAAATCTGCGCTGATACAGCTCGCAAATGCGTACCGGTGTAATCGTGCATTTTTGCACTTCTAGTCACCAACTAGAGCCTCTATCCGGTGATATACAAGTAGAGTCAGAGTGAGCTCCGAGCTGCTGGCTAGGTGTTCATGACATAAGAGGACTATTGTCTTCTAGATACAATACGGTTTGATCCTTATACCATTGGGGGTTAGCATGTGGTGTCTGGGACTCAGTGGGCTTCATAGTATTGAATTGACTTTTCAAAGGGTCGGTTGTACTAAAAGCTAGACACTATATTGAGGAGGTAAAAACGCCTAAACTTGAGAGACATGCATGAAGTCCACAGATTGGGCATGGAAAGTCATATATATACCCTAGACCCTGGACGGGGTCTAGTCGCGACAACTATAACTTGGTTCGCGAACAGTAGTTCGAGCGAGAATCATGAAACCGAGAAGGCTGAGACATCGGAGATCGTCGGGAAATGATCGCGGCGAGTGTCGATCATGGAAAGACGTGTCGCGACGGCAATCACACATAACAAGATAGTTATCAGAATCGATGACAGGCGCTTGGACCGAAGGAATGAGCGAGACACGTCGATACGGCTGGACAGCAGTGTCACATCGACCAATAGAGAACTAGAAATATGCCGCGACCTACGTGGTCGCGCGGCAAGCAGTTGGGGCGCGTGTCTGGCTAGCATACGTGTTAGGACCGGCAGGCCTTGGGAACAAACCAATATACCTAGTATGGGTTTGAGCTGGTCAAATCTAGATGACTAGTCTCAGCCTCGTACTACGAATACCAGCGGCATACCCCCGCAGTTCCGTGTACATCAAATCTCTCTTATATCTTGACTCATTTCTCATTACTCTCTACAATTCCTGTATCGTATATAAAGCCTAGCAGATCCCGTGATTCAGTACTGCATCTCCCACCAAAGTAACGGTGTTGGTGCTGGCCGTCTGAGCCTAGTGCGGAGATACATTTATATAACTATCTTTGTTGTTATCGTTCAAATATAAAGTGGTCTTGTTGGCATATATAAGCTTTAAAGGACTTAAGCCGTGTTCGTGGAGAGTTGCGACACTTGTGTGAAAGGCACCTGTTTGGTTGTTACCTCAGGTCTGCTGTTGGCACTGTTCCAGTGAGTTCAGTCGCAGTACCTGGTTGTTGGCATCCGTTCCAGTGAGTTCGGTCATGATCCCAAGTCTAGATCCAGTGCGGTCTCCGTCAGAGTACGGCAGGAAATCCTATCTAAGTCTAGAGAGACTTATAGGTCTTCGAGATATCTTTTTGAGGTATCTAGAAGTATAAAATATATAAAACCCATATCGCTTCAGTCGAAGTAGATAATCCCTGGTCAATCTTTGACTACTTTTTTTTTTTTTTTTTTTTTTTTTGGTGGTACGATATCAGTAGTCGAACAACTAACTTGGTTAGCCTTCGGGAATTGCGTAAGGGTTAGAGGATTGTATCCCCCATGAGAAGTGATAAATAGACACCCACCACCCAGGGTAATGTTTTATACACGAAGCGATTTGCAACAGTGTGGGATTCCAAGCCTAAGGAGGCTGACGCGACCTTTTTGGCTCGATACCCACTAAAACCTTGGGCTCTCGAAGCCAGTTTTCTGGCAGAGTCTCCTCATCCTTCAGCACTGAGCTCCAGGTCTGTAGCACTAGAGCAGGCTTGATGGAGAGGGATTTTCCGTACCGGGACTGGTTTGTCATAATACAGTCAAACTTGGGACGTTCATTTATGGCATGTAGCCATCTGTTATGGATTTCGCTCTCTGACAGGGGTGCACCCTTGTTTCCAATAACAGAGTCGCAACGGACTTTCCAAATCGTCCATAGTGATTCGGATATCAGTATTCGGTACAGGCGTGAGGCTCCTGGTAGGTGCCGTCCTTCTTCATCTTTGATAGAGGCCAGCCCGCATCCAAGGACGGCTCCGAAGGACAATTGTGGCCATTGGTGATGCTTCTGTAGCCACAGTTCTTTGGCTAGTTTCCAGATTAGCTCTTGGCCTGGGCGTTCACACTTGAGAAGGATATGTTCCAGATCTTCTGTCTCGCCGCAGGATTGGCATATGCCCCGGTCTTCACATTCCAGGATGTGTTTCCAGAATTTGCCTATGCAGTGTGCCCCGTGGATGGATTTCCAGAAGAAATTGCGGACCTGACGTGTGAAGTCCTTGTGTCGTATTGATTTCCAGATTGCTGCTGGGGTTGGCAGACGGCTGAACCCTTGTTGGGTCGCTGTCTGGATCTGGCCGATGTTTTTATTGGTTGCATTGCGTTCTACTTTCTGTTTGAGCTCTTTTATCCCTGCATATGCAATGGCTTGGGTCATGCTTGAGAGTTTGACCCCATGTAGGGTCATACCTGGATCTGTGTCAAGATCAATTGTGTCTGTTAGTAGCTTCCTGCTCCCGTCAACGGCAAGATTGGAGGCGTATGTGCACGCATCCCTGCTACTACTTGGGCTGTCTGACTGGACCACCTCAAAGGAGGTGGCTGCAGAACGGGACTTAAGCTCCGCGGCGAGTGCTTGTAGAGGTAGTCTGTCTGCCACTCCAATCCAGCCCTTGTCTTCCCAGTGACTGAGGTACTCGGTCATGGCTTTGGAAATAAAATTTCTCCCACTTCGGATAGAGAGTTTGGTTTCTGGGTTTGTGCGCTGCAAGCCAAGCAGTGTGGCATTTATCTCAGCATTTTGGGCTGTCTGGTTCCATGATTTTGGAAGCCTAAAGGAGGTGTTCTGTTCACTCACTTCACCATACAAGAGGCTGCCCCCTGCTTGGATGGTGCCAGCTGTATTCTTTCTAGTGGCACCACTGGTGGTAAAATTTGTTGAGTTCTGAATGGGTCCACGTTGGACCGGCTCTGGGATAACTTCGTTGTCATCTCCTGGGTCCCTCACTTTTGTGAGGACACGGAACCCTTCCTTAAGGGATCTGATTTCTTTAGGTGGGAGGAAGACCTTTGGCTCCCCAGGTGCTGGAGGTTGTCTGTCTGCAACGGTGGCTGCAGATCGTGGGTCCCACTTGGGAAGTAGTTGGTTGAGTCTGGGCTCAGCTTCCTTCGTGCACGTGTGAGGGGTGGTACACCCCCTTTTGTCTCTGTCATCTGTACAATGTGTGCAGTTGCAGTTATTCGAGGGCTCATGTATATTGTCATGGAGCCTTTGCGCTACCATAAGACCCTCCCCTACCGAAGTGACTGCATGGTGTTCCCGGAGGCATTTGCAGCCTTCTGTGTTATTTCTCTGGGTTTGTTCAGGGTCTTCTCCAAAGTGGTGGAACAGTGGTAGTTGTTCCCTGATGTGTACACTTGGATTTATGGTGTCAAAAATTATGCCATATTTGAAGGCACACTTGAGCATGCCTTTGAGGCGAGGTGGCCACTTCCGCCGGTTGGGAGTCCACTTCTGTAGGAACATGTTGACATGGGAATGTTTATCAACTCTGGAGTCTTTCACATCCAGTCGCGCGAATTGATCATCAGCATAGTATGCCCAAGTAGCCCTTTCCTCAGGGTCCATTTCAAGGTATGATTTCAGCTTCATGAGCTGGATTGCGTCATTCCTGGCCTGCAGGTCCAGAAGGTTTTTCCCCCCTTCACTGATGGGGGCCATCAGCATTTCCCGGGACACTGGGGATGATTTTGCACCTCCCCACATGAATTCCCTCTGGGATTTCAGCAAATGTTTCTCAATTTTGTCAGGCATGCCATTTACCTGAGTCAGATATTGTGTCATTGAGCCAGTGGTTATCTGGTCTATGTGCCGACGGGCTTCAAGGGTCGGATGCATTCGCTCCCAGCGTTCTAGGGTAGCATCAATTTTTTCAATAACTGGGGTCCACATTGCAAAATTGTTGATTTTGTTGCCTATGTGGCCTCCAAGTATGCGCACAGACTCACCCTCTTGGACTATGTGGGTGTTATCGGGGATAGGCAAGTCATCTTCATTTAGTTTCCGGGTCTCAATGACTTTTTCTCGGTACTGCAGCGTACCAACAGGGATAATCTCTGTCTTCCCAACATTGAACTTTGCACTCGATGCAAGGCACCATTTTTTCAGGATGGCCTGGAGTTCTTCGAAACTGTCTGATTCATCTAGATAGACTGTTGTATCGTCGGCAAACATTTTCACAATGATTTTCTCCACCAGTTTTGGCACAGATTTACCCTTCAGATTTGACCTGCGCAGCATTTCTGCCAGAGGTTCTATTGCTAAGTTGAATAGGAGACATGAGAGTGGGTCTCCCTGCCTCACTCCTCTCAGTATTTTGAAAGCTGAGCTTAGCTCACCGTTTATGACGACCTGGGTTTCTGCATCAGCATATAGTGCTTTGATGGTATTTATGAACATCTCAGGTATCCCCCTTTTTTCCAAGGTCTTCCACAAGTATTTATGGGAGGTTTTGTCATAGGCCTTCTCTTGATCGAGGGCCACAATGGCTCCATTTTGGAGTTGTTCCTCAGAGTACTCGACAACTTCCATGGCGAGATAAATCTGGTCTGCAAGCTTTCGGCCCTTCATAAATCCAGCTTGGTCCTTGTGTATCAAGACTGGAGCAACCTTTGAGAGTTTGTTTGTAAGTGCCTTCGTAAAAATTTTGTAGTCTGTATTCAGGACTGTGATAGGCCTATAGTTGGCAATATCTGTAGGATCCTTCTTCTTCCAGATTGGGCACATCCATCCCTTGGCAAATTCTGTTCCCGGTGTGACCCCATGCCGCTCGATGTTATTGTAGACACAGGTAAGGACTTTTACAATGTTGAATGTAGGAATTGGGTCGGAGTCGCTCTTGGCATTTGCTAATTCATTTTCAATATATATTGCGTGGAGTCTCTTCCACAGCTCCGTTGGGATGCCGTCAATCCCAGCTGCTGTTCCAGTTTTTGACTGCTGGAGGGCCCGTATAACATCCTCCTCTTCTAGTTCTTTGGCCAGTGCATGCATTTCTGGGTTGTCTGCGTGTGAGCTCATGCCTGCAAGTACTTCTTCAATAGCTGCATCTTTGGTAGCGGCGTTTAGCTCAGTCTCATCAAATTGGAGATCATTATGGTAATTTCTGGCTAGTTCAGCCATCTCATCAGACCGCTTGCTCCCTATCTCAGGGGTGATGTCAGTGCGGCGGAGGAAAGTGGTGGTGTCCCGTGGTGTGTGATCCTTACTCATCCTGACTGAAAATTTGGTGATGCGGTCAAGTTCTGTATGACACCGTATTTTTGTTTCAGTGTGGTTGCGGTCACGTTGCCTCTCAACAATGGTATCAATATCTTTCTGGAGGCGGCCCACTCTAATGGCGTCAGACTCAGGGTCATCGTTGATCTCCACCTCAGGCTCTGTGACACTGTCTTCCTCTGATTCAGGATCAGACTCGTTATCCAAGTCAGAATCTGGAGGCTCGTCCTCTGCATCCAGGCTTATGTCATTTCTTGGGGGTCTATTGAGGACTCGTTGCCTCTTCCGTTGAAGTTTACGTTTCTTCTGCTCCAAGGCACCTATTGCCTCCTTGGCGCGTTTGCGTGCGAATTCGAGGATATCATCCTTCCATTTCTTGAATTGGGTTTGGACATCATTAGCATCCCCAATGGCTAGGGACTGTTCAAGTCTTCCCCCCTCCTCCAGGGTGAACTTCATGAAGTCTTTATCTTTTAGCAGGAATAGTGGTAGGGAGTAACGGCCACGCCCAATGTATGGGGAACCAGGTGCAGAGATTTGAACTGAGACCATTCGGTGGTCTGTTAGCTTCCCAGAGGTGTCATCGATTGACCAATTTCGGCAACGTTTGAAAAGATCCTCAGACACGTATTCTCTGTCTATCCGTGAAAGGGTTGTTGAGTGATGGGTACTCGTGTACATATAGTCCTTGGTATCAGGATTTACCGTCCTCCAGCCATCTTTCAGGCCGAGCAGGCGTTTAAATTTGGCCAATGCTGCTGTTGCCCCCGCATCATCGGGTCGGTGCGGGAGCCTGTCGATAGGCTCTTCAACAATGTTTGTGTCTCCTGCCATAGCGTCGGGGACAGGCAGGTCAACTGTCATCCACAGGTCATGCAGTTTCTCCCAGAAGAGCCGGTTTTCCTCCATGGACTCTGCAGGGGCATACACCCCTAAGACTGTTATGGTGCTTCGCCCATGCCAGGGGATCACAGCAAGGATGGCCCTGCCAGGGATCAAGTAGTGGATTTTAACTCCCTTTGTGTTGGTTAGATCACGGTTTATAACTATTGCAATGCCCTTGGTACTGGGGTCATCGGGGAATGGTGAGTTGTAGATGTCCATTCGTCAGCCAATATGACTGTCTTGGATCTCAACAGTCTGTTCTGCAGATAAGTGGGTTTCCCCAACCACTAATATTCCTATCTTTTCGTCAAACATCATCCGATGTAGCCCATGCCATTTGTGCTCCGGATGGTTAATTGATTTCTTTTTGCGACCGTTTATATTCACCGCACTCAGTTTTATCTGTGCTCGTGTATTCTTGCTTATGGCAGGGTTGTTGCGTTTCTCATTGAAGAAGGCAGGTACGTGTTCCTCGTCGGTTGGGGTACCGGGAACGCGAGCACATCTACAATTTGCATTGCCCCCAGGGTGCGTGGAATTACTTCCCTGTGATTCTGCATTGCGTGGGGGAGCCACAGGTTGTGGCAGCCTTGAGTCAAAGGCATTGCGCCTGTTATTCAGCGGTTGTGCTGGTATGGCACTGGGCGATGTGCCCCTGGCACGGGGCGTACAGTTTGGGTTTGAGGCCCATTCCCTACGATTCCGTGCTTGCGTATTTTGTGTGACCTGACAGTCGTCCTCAGGAATGCTCCCTTCAGGATTTCGCCCTTGGGATGCAATTCACGAGGATCAACGCATCTGGCCGGCGTGTGCGCTCACGCCGCCGCCCTCTAGTTCCTCTCCTCCTCTGTCATTGGGGTCATGGCCGGTGGTCGGTGCCACAATCCCTCCAGAGACGGAAAGGGCATCTCCTCCATTACTCACTTCCTCAACCTCCAAAAGATGAAAAGAAAAAATAGGCGTTGAGTTAATACGTTCTGAACACCAACTAATGCATCAGACGCAGGGCAGGCCTACCCAGACCTCCAGGGGGAGCCGTGTTTCCAGTACTAGACCGAGTTCTTGGATGGGCAAGGCACTCACTGTTCCCAGAAGCTTAAGCCTCTCGGCGCAGTTAGCTCAAGCCTAAATAGGCCTCCGCTTAAAAGGAACCATCAGGCTTTCCCGTTTGAGCGGTAAATGTGGGCCCATGGTTGCTGTGACATTGCACGGGAAAGATGGTGTGTTGGTGTCGGTGCCCGCATGCGAGTCCCAAGCATCGCGGTGTTACAGGCTTCTTGTCCCGAGCACACAGACTTGTTGTAGGTTTGTTGGGTGTCCAATATAAGATCAATGATCCGAGGGGAGTCGCAAACGATAGAGAGTAATATTTTTTTTAAAAAGGGTACAGGGTAAAGTACAGGAGGAAAAGATATAAGCGGAGCGCATAGGATGATACCAAACTCTATGTGTGAGGCGATGGTAAAAATTTACGACTAGTTGCGGCCATAGCCGCCGTTGTGACCATCATGATCATTGCCCCTGCGCTTCCCCTTGCCCTTGGCATCCTTCCCACCCTTGTCGCGGCCTTGGTCTCCGCGTCCAGCCTTCTTACCACCCGATAAAGCCTCGCGGCTAGCTGCCTCGAGCGTGCCGATGGTCTCAACCGTGGGGCCCATCCAGCCTGGGGCCGAGGGGAGGGGGCAGACGTTGGTGGGGTGGTCGGTGGCAAAGCATATGTGACAGAGAAGGGCGTGGTAGATGCGGCCCTGGCCGTTGAATGGGGTATTGATGACGAGATTGGCGACGAGGTGGCGAAGAGCTTCGAAGGTGTTCTCATCGTCGGTAGGGGGGCGGCAGTAGGCGTTCCAGACGATGAAAGGTCCTTGCGGGGAGAGGAGTGCGAGGGGCCGGACATAAATCGACTCGGCGAAGCGGGCGAAAGCCTCGTCGACGGTCAGCTCTGGTGGGAAGGCGTCGCGATGGGCACGGACGTGCCTCGTGATGGCGGGATTGGCCGCAATGGCATCGCCGATGATGGCGCCCGCGAGGTCGATGTCGTGGTTGTTGTTAGCGAGGGTGAGGCCTTGGAAGGTACCGAGGAAACCGGAGATGTACGGGACAAACGGGAAGAAGAGGGTGGCATGGCCGTCCGACGCAAGGACCCCATCGTCGAGCAGGGCTTGGGCTTGCTCAAGCTGCAGTCCGCCGATGAGCCAAGCGCGGCCGGGCCCCTCCGCGAGCCCGGGGGGACCAACGCGGGGGACGGAAGGGTCCATATTGAAGCGGCCTGCAATTTGCCCCGTGATGCGCTGGGCAGTCTAAAGGACAGGTGTTGGTTAGCTGTGGTGCGCGTGGGCTGGGAGGCAAAGGACACACCTGGATCCTGTTCCCGTTTCCGCCCAACACCACCGCAATGAACTTGGGGTGTTCTACATGCTCCCACTGCTGCATTTGCTGCGCCGGCACGTTGCGGTAAAGGGTACTCGCGGTCATGCCGTAGCTGGGGCGGAAGCCGCCAGCGGGGACGGGGGTGAAGGAGCCGCGGGGCGGGTTGCCATCGATGGTGTGGTAGTTGACGCCACGCTGGCAGGCGCGGGGGGCGGGACCTATGGCGGGACCTGTGTTGCGAGCAGCAGGTGGGGCCTCTTCAGTCTCTCCGGTAGCGATGGCGCGGCCAGCGGTGTTGGCACGCTGGCGCTTGGGCGGGGATGCGGGGGCCTGGTCGGGAGCGCCGCGACGCGAGGAGGAAGCGCCAGGGGTGGTGGTGGCCGGGTGGAGGATGTGCTGTTGCGCGATCGAGAGAGCCTTCGCGCGTGCGATGTCGGCGGCCTCATCAAGACCGAGGACTTCTGCGTCGGGGGGTTCGATGCAGGCCCCGTTGGCGAAGAAGTCCCCGAGGACGTCCGGGGCGTCGTCGTCGAGGGTGTGGGCGGCGTCGTCGGCAGGGACGGGGGCGGGTGGGGTAGGTGCTTTTCCTTTCCCTTTGTTCTTACGCTTGGCAGCGTGCGATGCTGCCGGCAGCGCGGAGTCTGGGAGGGGCGGGAAATCTTCGGTGCGGGCCGCAGCAGTGACTGAGGCGTATGTCGGGGGGGCAGCAGCCGGGGTGGTCTCGACGGCAGGTGTGGTGGTGGCAGCAGAGGCGTCGGCGGTGGGGATATCAGCAGCGACGATGATGTTGGCTGCAGTGGTGGTCGATGAGGAGTCGACAGGGCTGGTGGTGTTCACCGTCAACATCTCGTCCGCGTTGGGGGCTGTGACGGTAGTATCGGTAGTGGTTGTCTCCATGGAGCTTGTGGGGGCTGGGGCATTGTCTCCTTTGTCAACCAGCGGCTGCGAAAAGTCAGAGTCAGGGTGGACGGGGAGAAGGTGTCTCACCTGCTTGTTGGTTGCCGTCGGCGGAACCGTGGTCTGGGGATTCCCATCCGCCTCAGGGACGGCGGGGAGGGAGGTGTCAGCAGCAGCAGTGGACGTCGGGTCCTCTGCCGGGGCACTGCTCGAGCGGGCAGCACGCGTGCGATTGAGGCTGTCCGTTTCGGGGGTGGTGTTGACGGGGTTGGATTTCTTGGCAGCCATTTAGGAGTGCAGAAGATGTGGAGAGAGTATAGGAAGCTGGGGGGCTCAATGAGACGCTGGGGTTGGGTTTACGAGCGGATTTTGTACCAGTTATATCTGGTTTTCGAACAAAGCTCACGCAGGGATTGGCTCGCCATCGCGTCGGAGCACGGGGGAATTCCAAGGGAACTCGCCTTTGTCTGTCGGGGAGTGCGGCTGGGACTAGTGGGAACGAGGCTGAAATCATTCAGGGCCTGGCGACGATATTTTCCTGGTTTGGAGTAAATTCCGGCCTTTGTGTTGAGACAAACACGCCATTCTGAGTGCAGGGTTCTAAGAAGGAGGAGGGAACAAAGAAAGAATGAGAGGGGAGTGGCGCCAGGGAGAGTCTGCAGCGAGGCGGGCAGATACGAGTCGTCGATGTCGCCCGACGACGTGGCGAGTAGCAAGAGTGAGTATCTCACGGTCGCGGAAATGTTGCGGCTTCGGTGACGTCATGGCGCCGGTTGCACGGCCACTGTGTGCCTGGAAGAAGTTTCCGAGGAGGTAGTCTCGATAGACCCGAGCAGTTTCCATCAGGTTCGACTGGAGGATCGCTCCCCAGTGTCATTACCCGGCAGAAAAGTTGCTCGCCCTTGCCACTGTACGCGTGGGAATTTCCGACCATTGTGGTGGTCGTGTTACCGCGTTCTTCATCTTTGACTACTTTGTGCTCATATTAGTCCTAATAAGACTTCTATCGAGTTGGCATTTTCGAGACACAAACCTGAGAAGTTCAATCTTACCTGTAAACTGCAGGACGACCCAAACTCAATTGTGTGTGTGTATTGGTTGTAGTGTTTTTAGTTGGTTAGTTGCCGTCTAGCAGCTTTCTGATTATCTTCGCGAACATCAGTGTACCCATAGTCACCGTTTCACCGGAGCCTCTGGTCCTTCGGCCTTTATCCTTCGGTCCTATTCCAGCTCGGTATATAACACGAGTGAGAATCATGAAACCGAGAAAGCTGAGACATTGGAGATCGTCAGGAAATGATCGCGACAAGTGTTGATCATAGAAAGACGCGTCGCGATGGCAATCACACATAATGGGATAGTCATCAGAATCAATGGCAGACGTTTGGACCGAAGGAATGAGCGAGATGTGTTGACACGGCATGTAAAGACTGTACCCATAATGCAATATGGCCGGTCATTATCGGCACCCACATTACAATGTGGACGGAAATCCACCGCCCGGTCAACTGCACCCACATTGCATTGCAACCGGGAACAGGTTGGCAGTGTAAATAATGCAAAAATAGATGGCAGTAACAAAAATTGAACCCAAAACCTCTGCATAACAGTAGATTATATGCTGATGCCTGATTAACCACTATACTAAATAGCTGTTGTAAAATCAATTGTTGGCCTGGCTAGGGTAAGGTGCCCTTACCCTACCCAGGCAGCTTATACCAAGATCTAGAGCAGGCAAGCTGCTCTAGATCTTCGAAATTGTTTGTTTAAAGCTTATTATGTGTTTTGGTTGTATTTCTAACCCTAACCTAACCCTAAACAGCCCTAACCAGCCCTAACCAACCTAACCATCAAACCCCCCCTAACAGAAAAATTCCATGTACCTGGGGCCTAACCTCTAACACTAACCTCCAACCCCTAACCCCTAACCTTCTAACCCTAACTGGCCCCTAAGGTGGGGCCAAATGCTATACCACTATAGTATGACCCTGACAATTTCTTTTTTATCAATTCTCTCTTGGTGCAGTTGGTTAAGGTGCTCCTTGAATTTCATGCTTAGGTAATCATACATCTTTTTGGTTCAATTCCCGCTACGGTCTTTTATTTATTTACACTGCCAACTTGTTCCCGGTTGCAATGCAATGTGGGTGCAGTTGACCGAGCAGTAGAACTCTGTCCGCATTGTAATGCAGCTGCCCATAACTCCCAGCTATATTCCATTGTGACTACTTTCCTTGGTGACACGGCCGGACGACAGTGACACGTTGACCAATAGAGAACTACAATATGCCGTGACCTACGTGGTCGCGTGGCAAGCAGTTGGGGCGCGTGTCCAGCTAGCATACGTGCTAGGACTGGCAGGCCTCGGGAACAAACCAATATACCTAGTATGGGTTTGAGATGGTCAAATCTAGATGACTTGTCTCGGCCTAGGACTACAAATACCAGTGGCATACCTCTGCAGTTCCATGTACATCAAATCTCTCTTATATCTTGACTCATTTCTCATTACTATCTACACCGCCAACAGTTTGTCAGGTAGTTGTCAGCTGGAGCGGTCATGTGCACCACGTTTGAGGACTGGCTGGTACCTATCCTCCTGTCGGCTGGATATTGGCCGACAGAGTAAATGGATCCATGATGAACCCAGCTTTCCTGGAGACCAGCTAAGGAGTGAGGCTGGGTGCATGCTGCAAGCTAACATGGGGATTATCGGACAGTTCATTTAATCACTCAAATAAATAACAGCAGGAAAAAAATAATATATTGACAGTAACAAATATTTAATGGTAGTACTTCAGGGTCCCCCATTTCAGTAGTGGCGACAGGATAGTGGTCGCTTTGTTGGCGGCAGCGGCACTGATGGTGTCATCAACCTTGCATCATCAATGACGTTGCTAGGGGAGGGTAATCGTCAACACCGTGGGTAACACAGTCAGTTGAGAGGACGAATGCGCTGAGCCAAATTCAGCAACGAATATAGATCAATCATGAGTCAACATACTTGTTGAGCTTTTGAGCATTTCCGCAGACACGGCTGCAGATCTTGCGGAGGTCAGCGTCAATGGAATCCACACGTGGGGGCACTGCTGAATGAGATACGTGATGTGAGCTCACGAGGATGGTCATCGTCAAGGTGCGAACGGGAAGCACACACAGCAGGATGGGGGTAAGAAGAGACTTGTCACCAGGATCAGAGAGGGGGGCTTGAGGGAAACCACTTGAAGGGAGGATTCCAAGATGTTCCATTGCAGGACTTGAGAGGCTTGAATACTTGAAGGCTTGGAGGGCTTGAACACGGGGAGGGCTTGAAGGAAAGTTTGAGGTGTTGGATGAGACTTGAGGAAGGGTTTGAAGGTGCGAGCAAAGCAGGTAACAAGCGGGAGGAGGTGAGGGGTGGAAGCAAGCCTGCGTGCAACGTGGCACTGGCAGCATCAACAAGCATGCCATCCCACGTGATCATCAGAGTTGGAATAGCTCGGCAGAAATTATGAACTGTCAATCAAGCCCGGCCATCGATGCGCCTGGCGCCAGTACTCTTTTTGCGCTACAACTTGGGCAGGAATCATCTTGAATGGGTTTAGATTATTTCCACATTGTTTCTTGGCCTTAGTTGTTTGGATTCTATAGTAGGGTAGCAGGAGAGCCTATGGGAAGATCAACTTGATTGAACCAACTATGTGCAGTGTTCAGAGGAGTTTCCGCCATGAATTAGCCAGTAAATAATGTCTGGATGTTTTTGTGGCCGTATGGTGTGTCTGATGTACAGCCACAGCCATATCGCCAAACACTGCAGGCACGCCATATGAGCCATACAGAAAAACATTTTGCTGATGCAACGACTCGGAGGGCAATGGGGATGGAGATCCTGATGAGGAAGAGTTCACAATTCTGGTGATGATTTTGTAGACTAAAAAACGATGTATTGGGCAGTAGTCCACTTTATTTACTTTTACCGCGCTGGCCACCCCACAGCTGGGAGAGAAACTTAACTTCCAGCTGGTTTTCTATATTCTCGCCAGCTGGGAATTCGGTCTGGACCATCCAGCTGGTAACAGCTGACATGTTTTCTGGGATCCAGCTGACGATTTCACTTGGAGACGGCCTGATGGCACTTTGGCGGTGATACAATTCCTGTATCATATATAAAGCCTAGCAGATCCCGCGATTCAGTACTGCATCTCCCACCAAGGTAACGGTGTTGGTGCTGGTCTGAGCCTAGCACGGAGATACGTTATATAACTATCTTTGTTGTTATCGTTCAAATATAAAAGTGGTCTTGTTGGCATATATAAGTTAAAGGACTTAAGCCGTGTTCGTGGAGAGTCGCTGATACAGCTCGTAACTGCGTGCCGGTGTAATCGTGCATTTTTGCACTTCTAGTCGCCAACTAGAGCCTCTATTCGGTGATATACAAGTAGAGTCAGAGTGAGCTCCGAGCTGCTGGCTAGGTGTTCACGACGCGAGAGGACTATTGTCTTCTAGATACAATACGGTTTGATCCTTATACCATTGGGGGTTAGCGTGCGGTGTCTGGGACTCAGTGGGCTTCATAGTATTGAATTGACTTCGCAAAGGGTCGGTTGTACTAAAAGCTAGACACTGTATCGAGGAGGTAAAAACACCTAAACTTGAGAGACATGCATGAAGTCCACAGATTGGGCATGGAAAGTCATATATATACACTAGACCCTGGATGGGGTCTAGTCACAACAACTATAACTTGGTTCGCGAACAATAGTTCGAGCGAGAATCATGAAACCGAGAAAGCCGAGACATCGGAGATCGTCGGGAAATGATCGCGACGAGTGTCGATCATGGAAGGACGCCTCACAACGGCAATCACACATAACAAGATAGTCATCAGAATCGACGACAGACGCTTGGACCGAAGGAATGAGTGAGACACGTCGATACGGCTGGACGGCAGTATCGCGTCGACCAATAGAGAACTAGAAATATGCCACGACCTACGTGGTCGCACGGCAAGCAGTTGGGGCACGTTTCTGGCTAGCATACGTGCTAGGACCGGCAGGCCTTGGGAACAAACCAATATACCTAGTATGGGTTTGAGCTGGTCAAATCTAGATGACTAGTCTTGGCCTTGAACTACGAATACCAGCGGCATACCTCCGCAGTTCCGTGTACATCAAATCTCTCTTATATCTTGACTCATTTCTCATTACTCTCTACAATTCCTGTATCGTATATAAAGCCTAGCAGAACCCGCGATTCAGTACTGCATCTCCCACCAAAGTAACGGTGTTGGTGCTGGTCTGAGCCTAGTGCGGAGATACGTTATATATAACTATCTTTGTTGTTATCGTTCAAATATAAAGTGGTCTTGTTGGCATATATAAGCTTTAAAGGACTTAAGCCGTGTTCGTGGAGAGTCGCGACATTTGTGTGAAAGGCACCTGTTTGGTTGTTACATCAGGTCTGCTGTTGGCACTGTTCCAGTGAGTTCAGTCGCAGTACCTCGTCGTTGGCATCCGTTCCAGTGAGTTCGGTCGCGATCCAAAGTCTAGATCCAGTGCGGTCTCTGTCAGAGTACGGCAGGAAATCCTACCTAAGTCTAGAGAGACTTATAGTAGATAATCCCTGGTCAATCTTTGACTACTTTGTGCTCATACTAGTCCTAATAAGACTTCTATCGAGCTGGCGTTTTCGAGACACGAATATGAGAAAGATCAATCTTACCTGTAAACTGCAGGACGACCCGAACTCAATTGTGTGTGTGTGTGTGTGTGTGTGTGTTGGTTGTAGTGTTTTTGGTTGGTTAGTTGCTGTCTAGCAGCTTTCTGATTATCTTCGCAAACATCAGTGTACCCATAGTCACCGTTTCAGTGATGCACAGAAACTTACACTAAATCTTTAAGTTTCAGTGCTGCTGAAACTAAAATTGAGTTCCTTTGTGAGAATCAGCAGTGCTGAAAGCATGAGCCATATATACTATTGGCCTGCTATTTATATCCCACCAATAGCTTAAATGCCTCATGCATTCAGCACTAGCGATTCTCACAAAGAAACTCAAAGAATCAATTTTAGTTTTAGCAGCACTGAAACTAAAAGATTCAGTGTAAGTTTCAGCACAGCGCAGATTTCAAAAGAATCATTATGTATCAATGTACACTGAAGTTTGGCCAAAGCCGGTGTGGATGCTTGTGCCAAACGGTTGAAACAATGGGGATCAAATTGATGGGGAACATCCGTGGGACAATGATGGGGGACAGATGTGGGACATGCCTTTCGGTCTGGACATATCCCTGCGGGCCTTTCCTCCCAGGTTATCTGTATCTTAAACAGGCCCCGGAAGCACTTCCAAGGGGTTGTCCAAAAATTTGGGTTCTTGAGGCCTCAAAATGGCCATGTGCGTGCAACAGCATTACAATAAATCATATACAGGACCACAATATAAAAACTATCATTGGGTCCCCACAATCCAGAGGAAGCCTGAGAACCAGCACCACTAGATCAGTGTGGGCAGCTTGGGCCTTTGCGTGCAGGGCCTGACAAGTGAGGATTTGATCACTGGGAGGTTGACGTGTGAGGATGTGGGCATGGGGATTGGGCCACAGGGGTTGACACGCAAGAATTTGGGCACCGGGCTTCACGTGTGGGAATTTGCCTGCAGGGGTTGGCGTGCGAGGATGTGTGCATGGGGATTGGGCCATGGGGATTGATGTGCAAGGATTTGGGTGCAGGGCTTGATGTGTGAGGATGTGGGTGTGGGAATTTACCCACGGGGACTGGACGTGTGAGGATGTGGGCATGGGAATTTGCCCGCAAGGATGTGGGCACAGGGCTTGACATGCGGGGATTTTCCCCTGGGGGTTGACATGTGAGGATGTGGACATGGGGATTTCACAGTGCTTGATGTGCGGGGATTCGAGTGCAGGCCTTGAAGTGCTGGGAATTGGCCCGAGGATTCAAGCATGCAGTTTGGCCTTGTCCATGCTGAGGATCTTGTGCAGGATCCCCAAGGTGTGGCTATGCTGCAAACATGCACGCTGAGGTAGGATAAGCTCAAAAAAGGCTGCAAAAAATAGAAGGAGCATACCTTAGAGACAGGGTTTGCAGTGCAGGGTTTGCACCACAGGGATGGGCGCGAGGGGTTTGCACTGCAGGGATAGGTGTTGTGATTTGGACTGCGGTGCTACTGCTGGCAAGTCAGTTTGTTGCTTGGCAGACTTAGCAGTTCATCCTCTAGGGGAAATTTTGTATATCTGAAGTCTCTCGACGGCTGCAGAATTTGTGTTTTATAAGTGTGGTGGTGTACAAACTACTCCATCTCGCAACAGAGGAATCCTAAGGTTGCTGATTCCTTCCCTGTGGGAGAGAAAAGCCTTCTGGTAGCACTCCTTTTCTGTTCTACCCTCAAGAATGAGAGAGGTCGGTGCCAATGTGATGTGGAGGGCGCTAGTCTGGGGTATGTCGGCCCTGTTTTAATTCTCCACCATTGTATTTCCTGACTTTGGAGTGTTATTAAACACAAATGTAGGGCGGGTCCACTGTGATTGTCGTTAGAATTCTGCACAATCTCTCTCTGCTTCGTTCCTTTCTTCTGCCTCTACGGAGAATTCCCTTTTTCCATCAAAGAGTCCGCTTGTTATATGCTGAGCCAAAAGAGGAAAGAGAGACCTCCGGGATCTCCGGACGTGGACGCAAGTCCGGAGCGTCAGGAAGAAGACCGGAGGTTCTCCTGTCGGCTGTTCTCGCAACACCACAGCTTGGAAGGGTGAGCGAACTGTCTGACTATCGAGCCGAAACAAGACAGAGAACAAATGAGGATAGAAGATTCCGGAGGTAACCACGTGACCCCCGATGGACCCGGACGGGTACCGGAAGGGGTGCAGAGTGATCCGGAGGAAGCTGGTGGAAGCGAACAAACTCCGTTGGAGCCCAACGCAAATGTAACAGACTTTGTGGAAGCGATGCACATCCCAGATGGGACCCGTGTGACCGGAAGCGTTCTGGAAGGAGGGCGTGGGAACTGGGATTGATCTGTGACAGTGTGGGAGACTTGGAGGATGCCCGGAAGGGAACCGAAGAGGCTCCGGATGAAGCGGAAGGGATTCGGCCAAGAATGCAGATGACCGGAGGAAAGAATAACAAAGACAAACAAGATCCGGAGGTGTTGAGAAGACTCCGGAATGAAGACGAGATTGAAGGAAGACTCAGTCCATGAAGGAAGCCATGGAATAACATTAATTTTCCAGATAGAGTACAGGATGTAATCTACTGGGATTATATAGATAAGTCCTTTATTGTAATACCAGAAATGGATAAGTCAGGAGACTTGGGAACGTAACAATAAGTAGTATCCTGAAAAGGAAATGCATGGGAAAGATTCATAAGACACAATAAAGAAGAAGACAGATAAAAGGAAAGACATAGTAATATGATATGATGCAAACCCGCTTGGCAGCGGACACATGGACAACCGTGGGAAACTTCCGGAGGGCTGTTCGGAGGGCCGGAGGGTCCGATCGGTTTGGAGCGGAACCGGAGGCGCAGCCATGGAAACGAGCTGAGAGGATGGAAACATTCGAATGGATGGCCAACTGATCCACTGCGGAAAAGGGCCGGAGGCTCCGGAGGCGTGGGAACAAATCATCGCAAGGCCTGCAAGCATACGAACCTGACCGGAAGCATGGGAACATCCCTGAAGAGTCCTCGGAAGAAGACAAGCCGGTTGGGCGGAACGGAACGGATTGTAGAGCATGGTGATAGAGATGGTAAGGTTCCGCAGAAAGGATGATCGAACCGGAGCAGGTGGCTGTGCCGGAGGTTCCGGAAATGGAAGGGAATAGAATGGCGGATATGCCTGAGAATGCGGAAGGTGGAAATGAGCAGAATGGCAATGCGGAAATGATCAATGGTCCTGGAAGCCCAGAGAGTCGTAAGGAAGGAGTGGCTATGATGGGCTTAGTAATCATTTGGAATGAGGCATGACCGGAAGTGATGGGAACTTCCGGGAAGCTCCGGAAAACCGGAGCTGTGTAGAAAGGGTCGGAATGTGCATGGATATAACACCGCTCCTTTTTGAAAGCTTCTTGAATGGTGTGCCATTGTTCTCCTGCTCTACTGTAGGACCAGGTGTCCCAACAGGGTTTTGATGGCTACACACAAATACAACAGAGTCGTCTGCGGCGTCGTTCGTAGTGGAAGTTCTGCTCTGCTTGGGCCTATACAGCGACAGAGGAGGCAAATATCAAATAAGGGGTAGGGTATAAGTGTCTCCGCTGCGAGGGAACAGCGGCGGAGTGAGGCAGAAGGGAAGGAAGGGTGTTCCCTTTGGTTTTGGTGACCTTAGGTTCTTTTTGTTGACTGTTCCCTTCTGTTCTAGAGCGATTTTAAATGCCTAGATTGCAAGGGGAGAACTAGATACCATTACTACAAATTCCACTTCGTATTTATACCCCAGCGGACCCAGTACACTGCCTTCCCAGAAGTACTGTTGAGCCTCCGCTGACTCCGTTGTGCATGAAACAGTTTGGCAGAGCCAGCGGAACTGACTCTTTGGTTGTCAGCGGACCCTCGTGCGGGTAGTTTTGACACAGTGTACCCGCATCATTTCTTCACCAGCGGAATTCCTCTTTTTCCATGGCGGAACACAAGCCCTCCACGGAATCGGACTCTCCTCAATGTTAACCTTTGGTTATCAGCCCATTAAGGATATTGTGGTTCAGTCATCAGTTTATCTTCCCGTTCAGGCAATTTCTGCTTAGTGGAATCGCATTCTGATGGTCCTGCCTTCTTCAATAGTGTCAGGTTTGAGATTCTGCCACCGTAAATCCTCTTGGTCATTCATTATTACTGGACGGGATTCCACCATGCATTTGCGGCGGAATTGATCCACGTGTGCATGGGTTTCTTACTCAAAGGGGATTTATGATTTGAAGAATGATCCTCTGTTTCCATCTCTGTATTGGTTCCATAGCGTAAGGGTTAACACGTTGTGAATGCCTCTTTTAAGACCAAGGATTTCTGTGGAGACTCCAGGTTCGATTCCTGGTGGGGCCGTCTGTATTGAACAATTCAGTTTTTAATCTTCCGATGCAACTTGTTTTCCACTGCAATTCTGGTGGATGTTTATCATTCAGTATCGGCGGATACGACCTTTCAAGTCGTGGAATGGGTTTTCCAAGCAGCAGAAGTCGATGGAATGTGTTCTTCAAGCGGCAGAAGGGCTGAATTGGCGACCTAACAGTGTTTCCATGCTTTTATCGTCGACAGAATGTGTTCTCAAAACAACCTCTGCGCCCATCGGCGCCGTAGCATAGGGTGTTGCACAGCAGATTGTTATTGTAGATGACCCGGGTTTGACTCCCGGTGGTACCATCCATTTTTAACATTCTGAATATGCTCGTTGTTGTAAGGGAATATCCTCCTTTCTCCGCTAGTCGTTTCCGTTGTTGTGAGGAATATTATGAGTTTCTGGAGTTAGTGCGTGGAGGCTCACAGCGTGAGGGGCTTGCAGCATGGGGATGGGTGCGTGGGGAATAGCATGTACGGAGTAGCGTGCGGGAATGGGTGTGCAGGGTTTGCACTGTGGGGAATGGTTCACAGGGAGTGGCACACACAGATTAGCATGTGGGGACTGGCACACACAGATTGGCATGTGGGGACTGGCACAAGAGGATGGCCATGCAGGGATGGCCGCAAGGGGACTGGCATGAGGGGATGGCCAAGCAGGGATAGCTGCATGAGGTGTGCAGTGCAGGGGTTGCAACACGTGCACCCTGCGTGCTCTCCCACATCCAGCCCAGCCAGAAGAACATGGTGTTGAGGCCTGCCGGCATGATGTGGTCGAGGGCCATGTATGTGCTGAAGGCGGTGATAAGCATGGAAAATGACCAGACTTGAAATCTATCAATTTCAATGTTCTTGTTCTACTTGCTGAAGTAGAACAATGCTTATTTATTACTTGGCCCACAATGAGAGCTATAGTGAGGTCTGGACTGTTGGCTAAAGGCACTTCACAAGAGATTACATTGTATAGACTTGCCTGGTCACCAATACCACGAGGGTCAACAGCCAGGTGGGCTACAATAGAATTTCACGTAATTCCATGTTCAACCATTCGATCGAATTGGGACATTTGGAAAGTGTCATATATCAAGGACATAACACATACCATCCATCTAGACTGTGAATTCATAAGGGATCCAGATTGCAGGTCAAATCAAATTGGCAGAGTTGTTGGTGCAGTTGCAAGCACAAGTTCGACATTTGTGACATATTAAGTCACTGTAACTTTAATCACACGAGCCTGGATGCCTTGGAGAGTTCAGGAATCGTTCAGGGACATTCAGTAACACTATCAGGATCGATACCTGCTGTGTATTTACGCGTAAATCATCAAAGATTGTATTTACATGTAAATCAAAGTCCAACCATTCGGTTGAATTAGGGCACCATGGGAATAGTTGGGTGACAAAGGTGTCATCAGGTAGAGATGCAGGACAGCCAGTCTATCTATAAGGATAAGCTGGTTGGCCCGGACAATCTCTACTACAATTTATCCGGACACGCTATACTTGGCACGTCTAAAGATAACAAGTCCATCAAGATATGATGGCAACACCTTAAAACAGAAAGATAGACGCACAGCTCTCGGGATAGAGCACTTATTTAGCCGTTTAACCGGGTCTTTGATGCATGTACCTTTAAATAGCCAGGTCCGTTTATCCGTATATACCGAAGTGGACTGATTGTAGTATTTATTTCTTTTATCATGTGATGTATAATTCCTGTATAAATACCAGCAGGTTTCGAGTGGAAAGCCAGTGAATTCACCCCTTCTTGCTAGACGTACTCAGCTCAGCTGGTATTGTCGCTTGGGAAGCCTTGGATTCATTCGGAGTACCATTGGGAACTTGTTAGTTCTTTCTGTTATTCTTGGTCAAATATATTTGTTGGTTGTTGGATCTATGTGCGCATAAAGAATGTTAAGGAAACAGAATCGTATCGGGTTGTATCGGTTTCATATCGGGTCATATTGGGTTTCATAAGGATTTGGGAAAGCACATGGATTGGTACAGATATTACAGCTGAGAACATTGAAGGATCACAAGTCTTGAGTCTATTGACTACCAAGCACTACCCCACACCACCCCATCGAGATAAAACCACTCGCTGCTTCGTCTAGACCTCATTAGAGTCTCTGGATCGGCTATTGGAGCGTTCTCAGTATTTACGTGTAAATAGCTATTACCAGATCTAGTTCAAATATCAACCTAATACTTGGTTGGAACCCCGTACTCGCACCACTCGATTGTTTGGATTAGTGTTTAGTGTTGGTTTAGTGTTTGTTAGTGCTCAGGCATTGATAGACCTTTTACTACATTTCACATCTGTTCAGGTAGTCAGTGTTTCAGCGGCTGGCATGTGAGCATCCCGTCAAGTGGCGCATTCAGGGATTTTGCGGTGTGGAAAGGTCCTCAGAGATCCACGCGCATGAGAGTGACATGACATAGATGTTGAGCATGAGCTGTGAAGGGAGCGTCAAGGGCCTTCAGTGGGTGTGCTAGATAATGTGAGCTGGCTCCATGCACTGACTGCGGAAACTCGTAATATTCCTCACAGCGGCAGAAATGACTAGCAGAGAAGTGGAAGATATTCCCTTACCACAACAATGAGCATATTCAGAACATTAAAAAGAGACAGCGCCGCTGGGAGTCGAACCCAGGACATCCACGATAACAATCTACTGTGCATCAAGTAAACCGTTGATACGGCTCGAAACTGTGTTCTGGTGTAATCTTGCATTTTGACACTTCTAGTCGCAAACTAGAGCCTCTATCCGGTGATATAACAATAAGAGTCAGAGTAAGCTCCGAGCTGCTGGCTAGGTGTTCATGACGCGAGAGGACTATTGTCTTCTAGGCACAATATGGTTTGAATCTTATACCATTGGGGTTCAGCATACGGTGTTTGGGATTCAGTGGGACTCATTGTATTGAATTGACTTCGCAAAGGGTCAGTTGTACTAAAAGCTAGACACTATATACCAAGGAGATAAACACACAAAGCTCAGACCTCCAATACATTGTGTTTTTGGACCAATAGATCAGATGAGAACAGTCCTAGGGACTATATATTGTCGAGACGAGATGTCGAGACAAACTAGGATGGCTAGATAACTGTGCTAGCAAGGATATATTGTCGAGTCGGACATGGTACAAGCAGTCAAACTTATAGTTCAATAATAAAGTGGTCTTGTTGGCATATATAAGCTTTAAAGGACTTAAGCTAGTGTTCATGGAGAGTCATGCACTTAGAGAAAGGCACCTGTTGATTGTTATCTCAGGTCTGCTGTTGGCACTGTTCCAGTGAGTTCAGTCGCAGTACCCGGTCGTTGGCATCCGTTCCAGTGAGTTCGGTCGCGATCACAAGTCTAGATCCAGTGTGGTCTCCGTCAGAGTACGGCAGGAAATCCTATCTAAGTCTAGAGAGACTTATAGGTCTTCAATAGCTCCTTTGTGGTGCTTAGAAGCAAATCCTATCTAAGCCTAGAGAGACTTATAGGTCTTCGAGATCTCCTTTGTGGTGTCTCAAAGTAGAAAATATATAAAAACCCATATCGCTTCAGTCGAAGTAGATAATCCCTGGTCAATCTTTGACTACTTTTGTGCTCATATTAGTCCTAATAAGACTTCTATCGAGTTGGCGTTTTTGAGACACGAACCTGAGAAGTTCAATCTTATCTGTAAACCGCAGGACGACCCAAACTCAATTGTGTGTGTGTGTGTGTGTTGGTTGTAGTGTTTTTAGTTGGTTAGTTGCCGTCTAGCAGCTTTCTGATTATCTTTGCGAACATCAGTGTACCCATAGCCACCGTTTCACCGTGGTGCAATACCTTATGCTACGGTGCCAATATGCAGATGGGCACACAGGTTGTTTCTGAAGGAGATTCCACCGACGATAAAAGCATGGAAACACTGTTAGGCTGACAATTCAGCCCTTCTGCCCCTTGGAAAACCACATTCTGCTGACGATAATAGCATGAAAACACGTTCCATCGACAATTGAAGCATGGAAACACTGTTAGGTCGACAATTCAGCCCTTCCGCTGCTTGGAAAACCACATTCCACTGACGACAATACCATGAAAACATATTCTGTTGACAATTGAAGCATGGAAACTCTGTTAAATCAACTTCCACTGCTGGGAAAAACCATTCCGCTGTCTGAAAAGCCCTACCGAAATTGAACAAGGAACAACCACCGGAATCGTGCTGGAAAACAAAGTTGCACCATTAAAAAAAGGGGAAATGGACTCAAACCCAGAGTCTCTGCAGTATCCTTGGTCTCAGAAGAGGCAGGCATTCACGGCGCATTAACCCTTACGCTATGGAACCGATACAGGAATGGATACACAGGACCCCTTTTCCAAAAAAAATTACAAATCCCCTTGACAAAAAAAAAACAACCACACAGTAATAATGAATGACCAACAGGATTTATGGCAGTGGAAATTCAAACCTACCACTATTAAAGAAGGCAGGACCATCGAAATGTGATTCCGCTAAGTGGAAATTGCCTGATAACTGATGGATGAACCACAATATCCTTAATGGGCTGGTAACTGAAGATTAACATTAAGGAGAGGCCAATTCTGTGGAGGGCTTGTGTTCCACCATGGAAAAGAGGGAATTCCACTGGCAGAGGTATGACAAAGGTACACTGTGTCAAACTACCACCACGAGGGTCCGCTGGTAACCAAAGAGTTGGTTCCGCCGGCTCCATCAAACTGATTCATGCACAACAGAGTCAGCGGAGGCCCAACATTACTCTTAGGAAGGCAGTGTACTGGGCTCCGCTGGGGTATAAATACAAAGTGGAATTTGTGGTAACGGTATCTAGTTCTCCCCTGGCAATCTAGGCATTTAAAAAACACTCTAGAACGGAAGGGAACAGTCAACAAAAGAACCTAAGGTCACCAAGACCGAAGGGAACATATTTCCTCCCCTTCTGCCTCACTCCGCCGCTGTTCCCTTGCAGCGGAGACACTTATACCCCACCCTTATTCGATATTTGCCTCCTCTGCTGCCATATAGGCACAAGCGGAGCAGAGCTCCCACTACGAACGACATCGCAAACGACTCTGTCATATTTGTGTGTAGCTGTTAAAACCCCGTCGGGACACCTGGTCCTACAGTAGAGTAGGAGAACGATGGCACACCCTTAAAGAAGCTTTCAAAAGAGCGGACTATTTGATGGAAAAAGGGGACTCTCCGTAGATGCAGAAGGAATGAAGCAGAGAGGGATTGTGCAGAATATTGACAATCACAGCCGACCCGCTCTACATTTGCATTTGGTAACACTCTGAAGTCAGGATATATGATGGTGGAGACTTAAATCAGGACTGACATACCCCAGACTAGTGTCAGCACTTCCCTCTGCATCACATCGCGACCGACCTCTCTTGTTCCCGAGTGTAGAACGGAAAAGCAGCGCTACTGGAAGGCTTTTCTTTCCCTCAGGGAAGGAATCAGCAACCTTAGGATTCCTCCGTTACGAGACGGAGTAGTTTGTACTGTACCCCCGTGTATGGTAGCAATGGCCCAGAGAGTGTTACGTTCACCAACTTCCGAAAGTTAGCAACCGAGGCCATGTTAGGTTCCAATTTAGGCAACATGGGTGGCCCTTCTAATTTTGGATGGTCATTGTTTGTGGACAGTATATACCCCTTGAGAATATATTTACCCTATCTCTTGCCACTCTTGAACCATATCCAATGCCGAAAACAAAGCCTGCAAGTCCGAGTGCCCCAGTTGAGGTCCCTCGGGAACTTAATTCTCATATTAATCATTTGGCATACCTTTTGAAGAACTTGCCCGATTCACTTCTATTGGATCCCACCGAGTCAACCTACCACTTACACTTTGGTGTGGAGGACCTAGAGGAGGACGGAATAATGTTTGCATTTAACTGCCACCTCAAAGTATGTTTTCAAACCTACAAGCAGATGTTACAGGCCAGCGGAGATGCCGAGAATACCCAGACATCCTCAAAAATTTTGACCGTTGTAATGGAACTCTGTGGAGTGCAAGGCCCTTGAGCAGAGAGCTTGTTGTAGACTCTTAGGCAGGAATCAATGATTTGTTTTTTTTTTGGATTTTTTGGCACCGGAAATCTGGCCGTAAAATGTATTTTTTAATCTTATTTATTTTAGCAATGGACCTACTGTTATGTGTTGGATTGAGGCAACAGTTTGAGGTTGTGTTACACATTATGGTTGCTACCATACACGGGGGTACAGTACACACCACACTTTTGAAACACGAACTCCACGGCCATCGAGAGACTTCAGACATACAAATTCCCCCCTAGAGGACGAATTGCTGAGCCTGCCAAGCTGCAAACTGACTTGCCAGCAGTAACACCGCAGTCCGAATCACAACAAGGCAAAAGGGTGTCAAAAAAAAGTAAAAAAGGGTGACAATAAAAAGTGAAAAACCGATGCACCTGTAAGGCCCAAAACAGCATCGCACCCACCCAGCCCATCTACTATAGTGCCCATGTATCCATGTCTGTTGCAGGCGGCGGCGGCCCGTGTCGGGGGACTTTGAGGGGTGACGGGGGCGATGAGATGGAAGCAAGAGGAGAGGTGGTGATGATGTGGCATTTATGGTGGGGATCACTGCCACGGTCTGGCCCAGCTAATTTGTATGCAGACATTCAGGCGCAGGGAAATCCTGGGACGTATTTACGAGCACCAGCCATCGATGGCTAGCCACATGCCCAAAGGCATTAATTTTCATGGCTAGCACCAACCCATTACACTAAATGTTATGAGGATGTATGCCTATAGAGCTCTACCTGCGAGGATTTTCTTTCAGACAGTCCCCCAAGGGCCAGAGCCCAAAGTGATTTGCCTAGACGGGTAGGCCTGCAGGAATACACCCAGGGCAATATGCCCACAGGGAGAGACCCGGGAGGCATATGCCTGCAGGGAGATACCCGGAGGCATATGCCTGCAGGGAGATACCCGGAGGCATATGCCTGCAGGGAAATACCCAGATGCATATGCCTGGGCGGTTTTGTTTTGCATCAATGTTCTGCATCATGTCCCGCATCATTATTTATACTCCCATCTGCGCTGAGAGGGATGGGAGTATAGGGATCAATAATGATGCGGGACATGATGCGGGACATTGATGCGGGACAAAACCGCCCAGGCATATGCCTCCGGGTATCTTCCTGCGGGCATATGCCTCCAGGTATTTTCCTGCGGGCATATGCCTCCAGGTATTTCCCTGCGGGCATATGCCTCTGGGTATTTCCCTGCGGGCATATGCCTGTGCGTATATCCCTGCGGGCATATTGCCCTGGGTGTATTCCTGCAGGGCTACCGGTTTGGGCAAATCACTTCAGGCTCTGGCCCTCGGGGAACTGTCTGAAGGAATATCCTTGCAGGTAGAGATCTATAGGCATACATCCTCAAGTAATTACGTCCCAGGATTTCCCTGTGCATGAATGTCCACATACAAATAGCTGAAGTTATATACCTCCAGGATAGTTCCCGGGGTAGAATCTCCATGGAAACATACCTTTCAGCCTTTCCCTCTGGGCCATTAGCCACATCAATATACCTGCGGGACCACGGTTATGGACCAATTTTTCTGTATCGATCACTTCTCCGCCTGAGCGGTTTTCCGTCTACGTCCTCCTCCCACCTCTTTTCTCTCCAGGGCTCTTCTCATAGTCTGCTTATGTTTCACATCAAATGGCTGCCCAGTTGCTCCTCCGCCTGTCAACACTAGATCTAACTCACTCATGGACGGCTGCCCTGAGTGCGGTAGCAGAATCTGCAGCCCCCGAGCTTCAGAGGGCCACCACACTCCAGCCAATAAAGGCCGTTATTATCAAAATGTAAGTTTCTCTGCACTGTTTTTCTTTTTCTTGCCTGACACATCCATGGGCCCTTTTCTTAGTGCGCCCGAAACAATTTTCACCATGACCCATCCCAAAATCCTTGTAGATTTTTCAATTGGCGCGACGATATTCCCAGGCTTCCTTCGTTTCCAGTTGCACCCCAGCTTTTTACGCTCTCTCCAAGCAGTCCTTCGCCCCGCATACGCGCACCCAAGCAGCCTTGTGAAAGTACTTCTTGTTCAGCTCGTGGGAAGCGGGGGGGCCATCGACACAGTCTTTGCATCTGGCAATTTTGCAAAGCCTGCTGCCAACAGACTAGTGAGCATTGCCCAGCCCCACGCCATAATGAACGTGTCACTGCAGTCATTAACTCTGTCACCATCGCCTCACGGTCTCCTCTTCTTCCTACATCTGCCTCTTCCTGCCCCAATTCCATCCCTCTTACATACGAGAAGCCAATGGGACCCATGGTGGACGTGTCATATGCCTTGAAACATTTGCAGGGGGATCCCCAACTTGCAGTTGAGGATCGCTTCCAGAGGGAGGCGTACAGAAAAGCAGAGGCAAATGCAGTAAAAGTCAGGGTGTGGCTCACGGTACGCAGCTTTCATCAATTCCCTTTTATTGCATAGACTTACCTTAATTGTGGCAGGACGGTGGCGAGAGTATACTATTATCTATAAACGTTGCAACCTTTCCTTGGATTCACCCCAAGGATTGTCCGCCGCTGGTCGTGTTAGTCACCCTACCTCAGACTTGGTCTCTCTATGGTTTTTGGAACGATGAAGAATGGGTTCTCACCGACGCTCCTGTTCAAATAAAAACAGGCAAACCAATTTTCTTCCGCCTCCACCATGTTAAGATTTGCGTTGGTGGCCCTATTCCCAAAAGACGGCTCTCCGACGCTTCAGTATATACTCCCAGCCCTATCCGAGTTCGTACCAATAGGTAACACATTTATTCTAGCTAATCAAGGTATGTTTCCTAAAATTCTCTACCCAGTGGCCGTCCCAGAATTTCGCCAATTAATTTCGACCAAAGCAGACAGCGCAAAGCCCTGACCTCTTCCTCAGTAATGTACGTTGATCAATCCCTCATAACCTTCTTCATTTCAAATTCTCATTTGGTACACCAGCTCGCTCACGTCTAGTGAAGAGAGCGATAATGAAAAGGAACTTGAGGTACTACCTCCTCCGTCAGATGTGTCAGTGTACGTCTTTGGACTTTAGACTTTGCGACATCTAGATCTCATTAACACTGCCATCCAAGAACCCCTTCTTCTGCCTCAATAACTCCCTCGCCTTCCGCGCTCACACCCAAATTTCCACTCAAGTACGCCTGTGACATGGATCGTGGCTTTGCAACAATGAAAAAGGCCCAGAATGGCACTATCCCAGGGAAGTTTGAGTCTGCATTCCAGGTTCCCTGGGCGAGTACTACATATTATACCCACCGGGACGTGTGGAGGAGCATGTGCACTGACCAGCCTGACAGTTTAGCTTATGCGATCCAATGTGGCAGTCATGCTGGCGGCGAATGGGCTCCTTTAGTTAAAAATTTTCTCATGATCAAGGGCAAAAGCGCCTCAACATCCCAGTAGTACAATACATACCAATGTTCTGTACCCCTTACCAGAAATGTCTGCAATGCGCCATCTTTTTGTGCCATCAAATAATAATTGATGTCGTTCGCGAAAAATCTCAACCTCAACCTTTTGACCTGAACCTCTTGCATAATGCCTGCAGTATTTTCACGTCTCGATAGAACCTATCTGTCTGTTTTGTTTCTTCTTCGGGCAGTCCGTGGCTCACTCTCCCTAGGGAGGCTCAACACCCACCAACTGGGAATGGCGGACTCCGACTGAACCAAGTCAAGGTCCGTCGTATTCTCTGTTATTTATCTACGTCAATCTGAGACCCACTGTCTCAGCATTTGATACGCCTGGCCCGTGATGTTCGCCGCTTGCAACCATCCCCTCAAAACTTTCCTGGGGCGATAAACGATCTTTTGGATCTTCAAAAATTACTCGTCAGCTGGCAGTTCATCCTCACAGGGATTGGTCCCCACCACAATGATAAGAGTTGCCAGGTAGACCTAAAACTTCGAGAGTTGTTCCAGAAGGACATAATTTCCGTCCCAGTACGCATTCTCTCCGCAACGACAACCCAAAAACTCACGCATTCCAGATTGACCAGGAACATATCATTACTTCCAAAGTTGATCCTCCAGGCTCCTCGCCGCTCCTTCTCACCCTGTCTGACAAGAACCAGAACCAGCTTAGCGAGGACCAGACCGGTGGGATAGATTCTCAAACAGGTTCCCTAGGTATGTCCTTGTCAATACCGTTTATAACTGCTAATTCTGCTAGACAAAACAATGAGGTTACCGACACCGATGCCTGGAACGCCGCTCAAAGTGTGGAAAGGTTCTAGGGAGGAATACGAGCAAGACAAGTCTATCCTCTGGGGTTTTCTCAACTACGGTACCGTCTTGTTCCTATGTTCCTATGTTCTTGTTTTGAATTAACTGGATTCTTGAAGACCCTAAAGCAGATGTCAAGCTTCACGATCCCAAAACAGTGGTCGTAAGTTTCCTCGGAGACGAGTACAACGAATGCGTCATCGAACGGTACCATGATTTGGATCTGTCAGAGATTGTCAGATACAACGGTCTTAGACTTGCACTGCATGAGGACCAGGACCTAGACGATGTTTCACCTCAGCCTGAGCCTGAGCCGGCTACCATGGATGACCTAGACCCCAGCAGCTTGATCACTGTCAGCGTCATGAGTCGGGGCATTTTAAACCTGGTTCTCAATTCAGTCTTTATAAATCTGCACGGTAAGAGTTTGCCCCTGGTCGGACATTTATCGCTATCTTACACGGTCTGTAGATGAAGAGGATTGGGTTGTGAGCTGGGCCTTGCCTGGTTACCCAATCATTAAAGAGGGCGACGTACATGGAGATGTATTGTACACTTACCGCGCCAACGAGACTCCTCACGGGGTTTGTCCACCGATAGTCACCACACAGCATCAACTGCCCGCTCTTGGGCCGGCCAATGCGCTTCGAATTCTATTGTTTGTTGCGTCTCACACAAGTGCAGTAAGCTTTTCTTGGCTTTCCACTTCTTCCTCATACTCAGAGCTGCCAGGCTGAAGAGCTCACCCCGAGCAAAAGGAGAAACATCCTAATCGCTGAATACTTGCGTGAGCGTAATCCGGAGGACTCAATCATTGAAGAGATACAAATCGCCCAGAGGGATAAGAAGACCAAAGGGCACCCACCTGCCTGCTGGGAGCGGTGGGCTGGGAAGCTTTGGCTTATGCTCGATTTTGAAGATAAGATACCTATTATCTGGCGCGAAAAGGACATCAGAAGGAAAAAGATCACAGCTGAGGCACTCGGACTCCTTATCGGTGCCAGCGGAGAGTGGGTTGGAAAGTGCAAGACTGCATACAGTTTGATCAAGAACAACCGCTCGAATGCCTGGCTGATTAAATATCTCCTGGACGATGAAGAAGAGAGTGCTTTGGGGATTGATACGTTCATTGTGAAATTGAGGGAGGGTCTTGGAGTATAGCATAGCTTGTAGGCAATAATTTTGCCAGTGTCGGGAAATATTCAGCATATATCATGTTCTCAAATCTGACCGACGTGGCGCGTGGATAAAGTCTCCCACACAAACCGTTCCGTCCTTCATGGCCGCTCTGATGTGCTTGGCAATCAGTCCGAAATCAAATAAATAAATCTTTTATTTTCTCCTACCACGCGAGGTTCTTCCTCAGAATTATCACTGTGTATATCTTCTCACTGTGTATATCTTCTTGGAATAAATATCCTCATATATTTGAGTCCTGAGGAACACATTTGGCAGTGCTTGACACGCTCCCCGCAATCAAACAAATAACACCGCGAAGCGATCACGTGCCTGATCAACGCGACGCGTCTGTATAAAACTCTTGGATGAGGTTGATGTTTAACCCCCATCTGCAGGCTCACCGGTTCGCATGCAGTTGTTGCCCGCCGGACGCTTCAGTCAGACCTTGTGGTCCAGACGTCGCGAGCCAGCAGATACATTCTCCTTCCTCTACAGGCTCAACGGTTCGCATGCAGTTGTTGCCCGCCGGATGCTTCAGTCAGACCTTGTGGTCCGGACGTCGCGAGCCCGTAGATTCACACTTTCCCCTTCCTCTGCCGTTCATACATCGTGGTGATCTGGCAGCTTCCTTTAATCTTAATTTCTATCTCTCCCCACGCTCCCCCCAGGTTTGCCTAGTTTTTCCTTCCTTAAACTCTGCTTCATTATCTCCCAGACTCTCCTCCAGCCTGCATACCTTCGCCTTGCGTTCGTAGCCTCGGACACTGGCATGAGCGGGTTGTCGGGCCGGATGTGGCGCCACCATCAAAGTGTTGCCATGTCGTTGCCATGTCCTCACCGCTCTCTTCCTGCCACCATCTCGTTGCCCCCGTCACCCTTCCAAGTCCCCTGACCTGGACCACCGCCTGCAACACGGATGGATGGAGGTTATGGTTGATGGGCTGGAGGGGTGTAATGCCGTTTGGGGCCTAACAGGTGCACGGCTTTTTTATTTTTTATTGCCCTTTCTTCGTTTTTTAACACCCTCTGTCTCAGAGGACACACCGAAACCCCAGCTGTCCGTGCACAAGCCGGTATGCCCTTTTTTTGGGGCCGGCTTTTTTTTTTCAAACGTTGATTATTATTTTTCTTGTCAGCCCAGTGTGCAAAACCCGGCGCCTGACCCCCCCGCGCCCAACCCCGCGGTGCAAAACCCGGGCGCCCATGCCCGCGTGCCCGCCCCCCATGCCCAACCCCGCGGTACAAAACCCGGGCGCTCGTTTCCACGCGCCTGACCCCGTGCGCCCAACCCCGCGGTGCAAAACCCGGGTGCTCATGCCCGCGTGCCCGCCCCTACGCCCAAACCCGCGGTACAAAACCTGGGCGCTCATTTCCGCGTGCCCGTTTCCGCGCCCATGCCCTTGCGCCCAACCCCGCGATGCAAAACCCGGGCGCCCGCTCATCAGGAGGTGCGCGGGGAGCTGGGCTGCGGCGGGTGTGGCTACCCTCCCCTTGCTCCCCGCGCTGCTCGCGGCGCGATTAGGTGTCAAGGTGTTTTTTTTTTTTTTTTTTTTCCCGTGCTGCCCGCTGACCTCTCCTTCAACAGAAGCCGCACGCTCTCGGCATAGCCACATGCCAGAGATCTTGCACGTGCAAGATCTCCGGCATGCTCCTCTTGGCTTTCCTGACACCCACGCCCACCGCCGCATGCCCCTCCGCATGCCCCTCCCCTCCACGCACTCAACCCCGCGTGGCCGTACCCGCATGCCCAACCCCCGCGGCCAACCCCTCGCGCCGGAGCCCGTGCGGAAGTCCCTGCACGGCCAACCCCGCGGGCTTTGGCGCGCGCAGCCGTCCCCGCATGCCCAACCCCCGCGGCCAACCCCTCGCGCCGGAGCCCGTGCGGAAGTCCCTGCACGGCCAACCCCGCGGGCTTTGGCGCGCGCAGCCGTCCCCGCACGGCCGTCCCCTCACGGCCAACCCCGCGTGGAAGTCCCCGCGGGGCCATCCCCGTGCGCCAAATCCCCCGCGGCCAACCCCGCGAGCCAAAGCCCGCGCGGCTGTCCCCGCATGGAAGTCCCCGCGTGCCGAAGCCCGCGGGGCCATCCCCGTGCGCCAAATCCCCCGCGGCCAACCCCTCGCGCCAAAGCCTGCGCGCCGGAGCCCGTGCGGAAGTCCCTGCACGGCCAACCCCGCGGGCTTTGGCGTGCGCAGCCGTCCCCGCACGGCCGTCCCCTCATGGCCAACCCCGCGTGGAAGTCCCCGCGGGGCCATCCCTGTGCGCCAAATCCCCTGCGGCCAACCCCACGAGCCAAAGCCCGCGCGGCCGTCCCCGCATGGCCAACCCCGCGTGGAAGTTCCCGCAGGGCCATCCCCGTGCGCCGAATCCCCCGCGGCCAACCCCGCGAGCCAAAGCCCACGGGGCCATCCCCGTGCGCCAAACCCCCCCCCGCGGCCAACCCCGCGAGCCAAAGCCCGCACGGCTGTCCCCGCGTGGTCGTCCCCGCACGGCCGTCCCCGCAGGGCCAACACTGCAGGGCCAACACCGCGCGGCCAACCCCGCGCGCCAAAGCCCGCGGGGCCATCCCCGCACACGAAAGCCCGCGCGTGTGTGCCCATCTCCTTAGGTGTAGAGGTGAGTTTTTTTTTTTTCCTTTTTTTTCCCTGCCACTGACGTCTCTTTTCACCAGGAGCGGCATATTCGCGGCATAGCCACACGGCGGAGATCTTGCACGTGCAAGATCTCCGCCGTGTACGAGGATGAAGGGCAAGACCTGCCCACCCTCGTCTTCCTTCCTTGACGCCCACCACCGCACGACCGCGCACCACCTGCACGCCCCTCCCCTCCCGCACGCCCCTCCCCATGGTGCAAACCCCGTGGGCCCAACCCCACGGTGCATCCCCCACACGCCCATCCCCGCACGTCCAACCCCCGCATGCCCAACCCCGCGTGCCCAACCCCGCGGTGTATCCCCCGCACACCCATCCGGATCCCCCCACGCCAAAGCCCGCGCGGCCAGTCCCACACGCCCAACCCCGTGCGGCGAACCCCACACGCCCATCCCTGCGCGCCGGGTTTGTGTGGGCTGTTTTCCTTGCGCGTTCGTTCGTTCCTCGGGGACCTGACAGAATTTATGTATCTTGTAGATAGTCTTTGTAGAATTTGTTTGTGTATTGAGATGTATTGTCCTTGTAGCCCTATCGGAATATATTTGTTCAAATACATTACTTTCGACGTTCTTGTTTACTCGGGATTCCGAAAAAGGGAATAACTCGTTGCCTCTTGTCCTCATGGCACCACCTCTTGAACGTGTCTGGACGCCTCAACTGCGGCCATATCCTGAAGACGCAGCTGTATTCCAAGACCCTGATTTTGCTAAGGTCTTTGAGGAACACGCGGCAGCTACCAGAACTCGGCGCAGCGGTCAAGAATTATGGCAAAAACTGGCTGATGTTCTGACCCAACCTCGCTGGGTAGGCTCCAGCTCTTTCATCGAAGTCTTCTTCTTGAACTTTTGGCAGGTCCAGTTCCAAAATGACTGGCTGGACTTTACTTTGGGCGGTGAGATTGTTGGGATAATTCCAGGGGATGTTGTTGAGCGCCGTTGGCAACTCTTCATCAACGTACTTTGGATTCGCTACAGCTCAAATGGGAGTCAAGATGGGGAAACCCAGGCACTGGACCTGCTACTGAAGGTTCAAATGCAGACCCTCAAAGATTTTCGACCTTTTGTAAATATATTTCAGCACGGTCTTTTTTATAGCTAACACGTTGCAGGCTCAACCTCCAGCAGACTTTTGCTGGTTGGAGGACATCAAGCAGCGGACAACATATGATGGGGACTCAGACGCTGGCGAACGCAACTCAGACTGGGAAGACGCTGACTCGGGGCTTGACGACAACGATGCGGACGACTTGCTTGATGCTGACTATCAGGTCGATGACGCTGCTGCTGAGACACTGGAACAGGTAGAGGTGGTAGACTTTGTTCAGGTCCCATCTCAACCCAATGTCGCCGCCCTGCCCACTCGGCTCGTCAACAGCAAACTCCTACTGAAGGATCTGCCTTATGTATGGGCCTTACATATTAAGGATTTTTTCTTCCCTGAAGTTGATATTGTGAGTCATTCCGGTCGTTCCTCCTACTCTTCAACTATATGTAACCTGCCAATTCTAAGGACGAGCCGCGTGATAAATTTGATGTCGTTGAGGATCTTGTTGCCATGTGTGCGCTTGGCGCCACAGCATTCAAATCCAAAGAGTTCCAGGCCGCTATGGAGGTAAGTTGACCCTGTCAATATGCGTGCACGGCCTGAAAACATCTGCAGGAATCGGATTTGCTCAATCTTTTGCATAGAATTTGTCGTCGTGGTAACCTTCTTGAGACGAGCCATCCAGATGTCCAGGATAGTTTTCGGTGGCATGACTGGAAGACAAGTTACGCCGAAGTGATCTGCCGGTGGGTTGCGCCAATTCGATCAGAGGCTGACTACCAGAAAGCAAGTCAAACTCTTGGTACAACCTGACTATATCTAATGCGCAAACTAGATGATACCAAAGCCGGATCCCGAATACAAATTCACCTTAAAGGACGCTCAAGGACTCCTCCAGTTCATCAGCGACCATCCTCGCATGCATCCCTGGAGCTTCGACCCCATGGCTGGGTACCTCCTCTTGTCAGCCGCTTGTTTTCAGATAAACTGTGACATGTGGCTCGTTCCATGCCTTCGTGAGCTCAATTACCCTGTGCGTAACTTAGTTGCTATTATTTCTTAGCCGTTACTGACTGGCCAACTTCAGAGAATTGACGGATGGAATTCAGGCATTGTCCACCGAAGAATAATGGAACTCGATCTCATGGCCAATCCGGCTACAAACGAGACATTCTTGAAATCTATAGATCCCCGCCTCGCTGTAATCCTCCGGGAGACGTCCGCCCACCGCACCACCGTCGAGAGGGTCAAGTCCCAGCTCCTCCGTCCCCGTGTACCCAGGCCATCTGAGTCTGATTCAGACACTGACACGGGTTTTGGCACTGCCAATGAAGATGATCTCCAATCGTCAAAGCGTCACCGATCTCCTTCTCCTCCACCGCTTACAGCTAACCAAAAGCGAGCACGGAATAGGAAGAAAAAGGTGAAACCTGGGCCCAGTGCCGAGGAACCAGCTCCTGGCGATCCTGGTGAGGCACCAAAGGATGAACCAGAGGGTGAACGCCACCACAACTGCCCATATTGCGTTGGTCTTCCCATGGACCAACAGTGCGTCCGCCTTGTGCCTGTACAGCCCCGTGATTGCAAGAACCTTGTTGGTGCCTCCCTGACATGTACCGATGTCCATGATCGCTTGAAACCCAAACCCCCCGTAAGTGGAAAGTTTGTATTTTCGGGAACATTACTTACAGCTGTTTATAGCCGAAGCGTAGAAAGGGTTCTCCACGCCCAAAAAAGCGACGTGCACGGATTCGATACTTGCACCCTTTTGAAGATCTGGACATGACGCTTATCCAGCATCGGCCAGAAGTCTATCGACGCTGTGGCAAGGACATAGTGCGATTTGTGTGGATGCAAGATGGCAAGGACGATGAGGATGTGCGCTTGATTTCACCATGTTTCTTTCAGTTCTAACCCAACCTGCGTCTTAGGTAGGAGGAGTTCGATACCGAGTGTTTGGAAAGCGGATTCTTCAGGAGCTCATTGCCAACCACCGGCGGGTCAAGGTCCGGGCAATCAGACGTCGGGAAGAGATGCAAGCCTGGGCCTATGGTTCGATGACTGGTGAAGGCACTCGGATGCCCAAGGGTGGGCGTAGAGGGGATGGATACGGACCATACTCCTCTCACAAAGGAGATACCCCTGACGATATTAAGGCATTATTCCGGCAGGCTGTGGTGAGCTGCAGAACCACGTCTCTTCTTTGTTGCTGCCATTAATCGGAACACAGGATACGGACCTTCTGGTGGAAGCTGGAGACATGTTATATACCGTGCCGGAATGGACCTAGGACGAGATGGAAGATGGGCCGGAGGTTCCGGAGGCTCCGGTTAGGACCGGAGGTACCGGAGGGCCCGGAAGAGGTCCGGTGCAGTATAAAGGAAGGATAGCAACACCACAGGGGGTTAAGGGTGAGCTAACGCCTTGACTGACGAATAACCGGAAGTCGAGGTACCGGAGGTGATAAGGAGGTACGAAGACGACTCAGATCAAGAGGAAGAACCAGGCAACGATTAACGTTAATAATCAAACTGAAGTACATGAAGTAAAGACGTAGTATTTAAATGGAATACCTAATTGTATTCCCAAATAGGAAGGAGAGTGGTTCATGACAATAAGACTTGTCATGAGGACTGATGATAAGTTGTAAGACAATTAAAAGGAAGATGAGAAGACGGATAAACGGGAAACGCTCAGTAAGCCTTCATTGCGTAAAAACCCGATGCTTCCGGAAGGTCCGGAGGCTCCGGGATATGACCGGAGCTCCGGAACCTACCGGAGCGACCGGAAGGTCGACGGGAGGCTCTGGGATGTTGCATGGATATAACAGTATCCCCCTCTTAGGTTCCTCTCCCATGAGGAACCCAAGAGATGACGAGTTGGTCGAACAATGAAGGAGCGTGGGAAAATAAACAAGATCAAAAAGTCACGTGCTGTTGGTTTTGACTCGGACGTTTCTTTCTTTTCTACCACCACCACCTCCGGTCACCAAATCTCACACCACAATGCAACACGGCGGAAGCGACAACGGCGGGCGCGATAGAGACTCGGAGGACAACCGCGGCGACGCCGGCAAGGGGAAGAGTTCCGGGAAAGGGAAGGCTCGCGCGACGATGTCGGAGCTGCGTGACGAGGCAACGCAGCGCTTCTACGAAGAGCGCGAGGAGCGCCGGGCTCGCCTTATCTCCGCCTACGAGGAACAGGCGCAGGAGGCCGCGCAACGGGCGGAGGTCGCGAACGAGGAAGCAGCACGAGCTCTCCAGCTCGTGCACGACTTGGAGCTCCTCGATGCGGAGGCTCCGGAGTTCGATGATGTGCCCGTCATCGAAACGTTGAAGTCGGCGTCCCCGGAGCGCGCGGAAGGTCCGGGAGGTGAGGAGGAGAATGACGATGACTTGAATGACGAGGTGGATAGTGATGTGGAGCAGGAAGGAGACAAAGGTACGTCGCAGTCCATACCGGAGGTTCCGGTACTAACCTAATATTTGCTTTTTCCTAGCCTGCGATTCCTGCCGCAAGAGCAGTGAGGTGTGCGTCGTGGAATACGGACGCACTGCGTGCCGGCGCTGCCGCGCTAAGCACATCCACTGCAGCCGCGCCCGCCCCCTCGGTCCACCGCGCATCAACAAGCGCGAGATGGCGAAGGCCCGTCGACAGGGTTCCGGACCTGTCGCGGGGCCCTCGCGGACGCGCCGGAGCACCCGGAACGTCGGGGGCGACCGGAGCGACCGCGAGGTGCGGGCTCGCACGAGGAAGGAACGGGAGCGGAGGGCCCGGAAGGCGGAGGGCAAGGAAAGTGTGCGAGAGAAGCTCCGGGAGCTCGATACCCACGTCGGATACCTCGGGGAGCAGGTGGGGCGCAATATGTTGCGCTATAAGCTGGCATACCGGGCGTGCCAGCTTATCCTCAAGACGCTCGCAGCGCCGGAGAGTGGTCGGGAGGTGCCGCCTGGTGTTGAGCGGATGCTCCGGTGGATGGCGGCCGATATGGAGGCCTCCGAATGGGACTTCTCCCTTGCGGAGGCGGCGGAGCTCGACCTGGCCGCTGAGGAGCCGGAGATGGACGAGGGTGCGCCCCCGGCGAAGCGCCGGAGGTTGATGAAGCGCGGAAGTCCCGAGGTGGCGGAGAAGGAGGTGGAACCCGTCGAGTCGGAGGACTCGGAGGCGGAACCGGAAGCTCCGGTTGCGCCCCGAGCCCGTTCCGAATCCTGGCCGGAGGATTTCCGGTCCACGGACGGCGGGGAGGATGAGAGGATGGACGTGGACGTCCCCGAGGTTCCGGAAGCCCCGGAAGCCCCCGCGGAGACGGAGGAAATGGGGGAAGTCGTGGAGCTGGATGTGGCAGAGGCGCCGGAGGGGCAAGGAACGCCCGAGGAACGCACCACGGGCCAGGCGGAGGCGAGGACAATCACGGTCCTTACCTTCAAGCCCGATCCTGAGCCAGTGCCGCCTCTGCCTCCCACTCCGCCGCCTGTACCGGAGGCTCCGGTACGGGTGAAGAGGGAGTCGGAGGAGCGGGGTTTCCAGACCTTGGTGCTCCAACCGGGAGCGCCAGCGGGATTCCACGAGGAAGGCGGGGTGTTTGTCCTGGATGACGAGGACGAGGAGATGGGGGAGCCGGAGGCTCCGGGAGAAAAGCCGGAGGCGTCCGGAGGTGAAGACGAAGGTCCAAAGTGACCGACGAACAATATAGAGACAATTGTAAATAATGAATGTTTTGTATTTGTGGATTTGGAAGAATTCTTTTTCTTGATTTGGAGGACGGGGTGTTCGTCTTGGACGATGAGGATGCGGAGATGGGGGAGCCGGAGGCTCCGGGAGGCAAGCCGGAGTCGTCCGGAGGTGAAGGCGAAGGTCCAAAGTGACCGACGAACAATATAGAGACAATTGTAAATAATGAATGTTTTGTATTTGTGGATTTGGAAGAATTCTTTTTCTTGATTTGATTTATGTTGAACTTGAGTGAAATGGAAAGGATCCGGAGATTCCGGTTTATTACCGGAGGGTCCGGAGAAAGAATGGTGAGGATTCCGAAGTGACAGAATAGAAGGCAACGTTCCGGAGCAGTTCCGGAACCGGAACGCATCGTATACAATACGGGTTGGGTTCCACTGTAGGAACTGTTGCATTCAAAGAATGAATAATTGGAGAAATGATGAATGATTGGAATATTGATGAATGATAAGAGGAGTGTTATTCCGTTGATTGGAAAAGTGACCAAATCAGGATGTTGATTGGTCCACTCCGTCTGTCGATAAGGAGTGTGATACCGGAAGGGAACCAGAAGGATTCGGAAGCGATCCGAAAGGAAACCGGAAGGAATAGACAGAGAGCCGGAAGGATTCCAGAGGGATTATCCGGAAAAGTACCGGAGCAATTCCAGAAGTATACCAATGGATAGGCGGCAAAGAAGGGAAAGTGGTTGGACAGATGAGTGATTTAAATGAAGTTGCCCAAGATCCCGAATGGGATAAGAGAAGGTGATGTGAATTGAGTACCGATGCAAGAGTTGATCTTGACGACTCTCGGGGAATCAGATAATACTCAATATGTGCCCGGAAGTGAAGGGATGGGCGAAGATGGGTGGAATAATCGGAGGGATAGATTGATGCACCCAGATGCGCAGATGCCGTATGGATAACAGAAGGTTGTCGACCACTATGTCTGGAAACTCCGGAGGTTCCGGAGGTTCCGGAGCTCACGGAAGGATCCGTTGATGCATGGGTAAGGGTTGTCGGATGGTTCTGGTACCGGTTGGATAATTGGTGGATGGTCCGGAGGGTGAACGATGTCCGGAACAAGACCGGAATACCGGAATACCGATGAATGATACCCTGGAATGCGTAGTGGTAGTTGGTTGAAGATTGATTGGATCTGAAATCGAATAGCGAGCGCAATTGTGCCGTCTGCAGAGAGGAAGGCAAAACGACAAGAGATGGACTGAGAGGATGTGTTCCGCGTGGTATGCTGACTTTTTGATCAATAGTCTGCACTTCTTGCGAAGAAAAGTTGAAAATTATCGGAGTTTTTATAGGCTTATCCCCCTCTTAAGGGTAGACGTCCCATCGTCTGCCGACAATTCCACATCCTCTGAGTCGCTCCGGTGAGCGCCGGAGAACTCCGGAAATTACCGGAGAGCCCCGGAAAGGCCAGAGAACCACCGGAAGGTGGGAGGATCGAAGTATCCCAACAGCTCGAAAGCAGGAGAAATCTCGACTGCAACGAGAGCGATAGGGATTAATGGTCGTAACTCGGAATTTGGAATCTTGGGCTCCGGAGAAGAGCTGCGGAAATCGGAGATACCGGAGGTTGATTCGGAGCGTCGGAACGCCGCAAGGCGAGGATTCCAAGATGTGGAGAGAGGTTCCGAGAGGTCCGAGCGACCGAACTCGGAATACGACCGGATGAACACCACCTCCGAAGATACATGGAGGCGGAATGGGTGGAGCTGTTCGCCAAAGAATAGAATGGAAAAGCCGAAATTTGATGGACAAGCTCCAGGTGCCCGAAAAATTCTTCAAGCCAAGTACGTCCGGTTCAAAGACGTTGACTCCGAAAATGCAGACATCAATGAGTGCTATAATGGCACTCGAAAATGGATGGTCTGGGGGCTCCGGTAATAACGTAGTGTCCGGAGCCTCCGGATCAAGCACACGATGATGCTGGAACGGAGGAATCAAAAGGTGGGATGATTGAACGGTAGAACCGGAGGTTTCGAAGTTGCTGCCAAGCGAATAATCTTGTTTTTGTACGATGTGCGAACTCCTTGTCGGAGGGAACCGGAGATGATCGGAAGTCTCCGGACAGAGTCCAGGAGATGTTCTGGTAGGACTGTTGAAACCTGTTTCCTGAGGCCACCGGAGGATAACGTATGAGTAATACGTAGACGTCAAGGACAATTGACAGTAAGCCACCGGAGAACACGGATCTCCGGAGGTCATCGAAGGATGACCTACGATGGAACGGGTGAACTGGATAATCCGGAGGCGATCGGTGAAGCCGGAGGAAAGCATAGGTCTCCGGGGGCCATCGGAGGAAACTACGGGTGACCCGGAGAAGCCAGAGGCGGTCGGGTCTCCCGAGATTATCGGAAGATGGCCTACTTGTAACCCGGAGGAGAACGATGGACTACAGGTGAGATCAAGGGCAAGATTCCGAGGAAGCCGGAGGAGAATGCAAGTCTCCGGAGGCTCCGGAATAGATGCAGATGTTGTGCCCATGATCAATGAAGTGAATCTGGAGGACATTGGTCGAAAGGTTCGAACAGGAGTTTTGGATGCACAAGGAAAGTTTCCTGACTTGCGACGTGGAAATCGATCTGAATTCCACGGAGTCCAAGAAATGGCGTAACTTCGAAATGATTGTTGAAAGGCGAAGACCGAAAAGGGCGAGGATGAACAATAAGGCTAACAGCCTAAAGATAAAATTGAGAAAGAGGTTAATTGGCCTCTTGAGAAGTGCAATCCGCGAGCGGAAGCCAAGCAAATGCCGGAACGCCCGGAAGACCGTGAAGCGAATAGCCTCGGGGTATGACCGGAGATTACACAGAGCAATATTGCTCCGGAGGTTTCCGGAAGTAAAGTGCTCAACGGATGTCGACGAGACAACCGGAGTGAACGGAGGGGTGTCCGGAGAGTATCCGGGACGATGTCCGAAACCGGAGAGTGTCCGGAAGGACGTCCGGAAGATGGTGACGAGTCAAGATCCGGAAAAGAGAGACTGATGTCTCGGAGATGTTCCGGAGGAACGGGATGACGTTCCGGAGGAACGGTGGCACGCAGGCCGATGAGACCGAAGGGACTCGAGGTGATGGCGTTAAAATTGTCGGTATGAGCAGCGGAGGTTGTCGGAGCTCCGGCGCAGCATTGCTCTACCCGTGATTGGGTACCGAACCAATATCCGACATTGCTGCCGGTCGTGTGCACACTAAGCCCCATGTGAATAAGGAACAGATCAGTTGGAAACTTCCGACTAGTCAATCAACGGATTGATACGGTGGAGTTTGCCGGTATCCAGGAACCAGATTGATGGGGAATCAGAATCGATGACGCCGAGTTCCGAATAGGAACATCACCAGATGATGGAATTATGACAGACGAGGCTGCCGATTAGAGGGAAGAAGATGCCGATGAGATCCGGAGGGGAGATTATATCCGGAACTTCCGTGAACGGAGCAAAACCCATAGATTCACAGATAAGTAAAACAAACAGATCCGGAACGGAGAGGGAGTCTCTGGTCGGAAGTTGAAACCCATGGCAAATTCGGAGATGATAGAGATAATGAGATCATAGGTCCGGCTCATGAGAGCGGGACTGTCGTGAGAGTGGAAAAAGAATGGATGCGTGGTTATGATGAACTCGGAAATGCCTCCGGAGGCCGACGCGGACGACCGGAGCGCGAGTTTTCGAGGCTGCTGGTCAGTTAGGCACTGATATTGGTCGGAACGGTGGATTTGGCAGATGAGCTTGCGCCGGAATGAGCCGGACGCTTCCTACACTCGGCAACTTGGTGTCCAGAGCCTCCGCAGTACATGCAAAGACCCTGGACCTTCCGTCGTTCGTGTTCTGCAGGGAGAATCCGTCCGTTTTTACCGAGTAGCTTGTTGACAGATTCCGGAAACTTCGGGTGACGAGCCCCGGAGACTCCGGAGGCTTGACCGGAAAGTTCCGGTGCTGCAGACTGCGGTACGGATGGTGCCGAAGACGCGAAACTGAGGACGGAAAGTGCCGGTGACAGGGTGCCAAAATCGGAACTGCCGGAATCTCCTCCGAGGGATCCGGAATCATCCGGAAGTTGAGTATCCTCAACTTCGCCTTGCTCTTCATCGATTCGCTGCCAGTACCAATAATCGATACGGCGTGCGATTGCGCGGACACCTGCGAGAGAGCTCGGATAGGTGTACTGATCCATCTCCGAGGTGATCCGGAGAGGGAGAGCGGCGCGGAGAGCGTGACTGAGAGCGGAATCGCTCCAATCGAGAAGAGAAGCGATTTTGTCGAAGTTTACGAGGAATGGGATGATCCGGTCGGAATGTTTCATCCGGAGGCGTCGGAGCTGATCCTCTGCGTCGCCGGTCGGATCCGGAGGACCGAATACGTCGAAAAACTCCATGATGAACAAGGAAAAATTCCCTTGCCAAGGAAGTCCCTGCTGCGTGCCGGAGGTTACGAATAGGCGTGCAGCATCGCCCCGGAGGAACGACAAGATGAATAGGTTCTTGTCGTCGTCCGTGCGGAAGTCCCGAGGACGCTCCGCAAAATGCAGGTAGCATTGGGCTAGGAAGGGATGGAGTTTCGAGGGATTGGTTCCGTCGAAGAATTCCGGATTCCGGAGGTTAGACCGGAGCGAACGAGGAGCTGCGTTGGAGGAGTATAGAATGGTATCCGGAACTCCGTCCGTGAACGCAGATGAGCTCGGAGGACGCGATGAAAGGAGATTGATGTGATGGGAATGATTTCCGCCGATGCTGTCATGAGTACCATGGAAACCGTCCTCCGGGAAACCGGAGTATGACGGAGGATCCACCAGTGATTAGATATGATGTACCGGTTGGCAATAATGATGGAAAACAGCGGATGGGACGGGATAAGTCTGTCCGGTCTCAGCGCTTCCAGAGAACACTCCGGAGATTCCCGGAACAGGAACCGGAGGTTCCGGAGGATACGCCAAGGGTCGTGGAAAGCCGGTATAGACCTGATGAAAACCCGAGCTCCATGGACCGATTGGACTGGAAGTACCCGGAACAAGGTACGGGGTCCATGGATTGGCAGAAAATACGTCGGAGGACGAAGTCGACTCCGAGGCATCACAAGGTGTGGCAGTGTTGTGACCAAGGTGACACTCCTCAACGCCCAGCGGAGAGTCCGCTAGCGATGGAAAGACAAGAGGAGTGGTGCCAGAGGAAGAATAAGACATAATTGCCAGCCAAGACGGTGAGTTTGATTATACTGTTATATACCGTGCCGGAATGGACCTAGGACGAGATGGAAGATGGGCCGGAGGTTCCGGAGGCTCCGGTTAGGACCGGAGGTACCGGAGGGCCCGGAAGAGGTCCGGTGCAGTATAAAGGAAGGATAGCAACACCACAGGGGGTTAAGGGTGAGCTAACGCCTTGACTGACGAATAACCGGAAGTCGAGGTACCGGAGGTGATAAGGAGGTACGAAGACGACTCAGATCAAGAGGAAGAACCAGGCAACGATTAACGTTAATAATCAAACTGAAGTACATGAAGTAAAGACGTAGTATTTAAATGGAATACCTAATTGTATTCCCAAATAGGAAGGAGAGTGGTTCATGACAATAAGACTTGTCATGAGGACTGATGATAAGTTGTAAGACAATTAAAAGGAAGATGAGAAGACGGATAAACGGGAAACGCTCAGTAAGCCTTCATTGCGTAAAAACCCGATGCTTCCGGAAGGTCCGGAGGCTCCGGGATATGACCGGAGCTCCGGAACCTACCGGAGCGACCGGAAGGTCGACGGGAGGCTCTGGGATGTTGCATGGATATAACAAGACACCATTTGCCCTGGATTGAAATCTGAACTGGCGTGGATGTGGCCACCGGCAAGTGCGGTTCCGAAATCGTTCGCTTATATAAGCGCATCGCCACTGATTTGGTGGCAAATCCGCTTTCTTCAGACTCTCCAGTCGCATCCTGGCACCCCCTGCCCATTAACTACCTGAAATACATGCACAATACACTCAGATCATGTCCCATGCAGAATCAGAGGCTGAAGCACACTGAGGAGGGCGAGAAAGGTCCAAATGAGGTGCGACCCAATTGTTTGTTCATGCTTGTAGAGCCTTCATCACACTGATCCAGGTGCACCCCGTAGGGACCGGTACACACCCATTTTCGGCCAAGAAAGTGTCCCAAATATTATTTTGACCAATTCTACATGTATTCTCCGTGACAAAACCCCAAATTTTTAACTGACACCACGTTAATTAAATACGACTGAGGGGATGGTTGGTGTAATAATGAATGTGTCACGGAGAATACATGTAGAATGATTTTAGAGGATTTATCATGAAGCTAACTGTAGAGGGAGGTGAGCCGCTCATTTTATATTAGGTGCATCCACTACGACCGAGATTTTGGCAGGGATTCCCGATTCGGACATGAACGGTGATGCGATCAAAATCCTATACGGTTGCCGGTGGCCAGTGGATGACATCTGAGGCTTGCGTGGGTCGCTTAGGCAAGCATGGACTGTGCACCTTTGAGTGCGATAACTACATCAGCTGCGTACATTGGGATGAAGACATTGGCAAGGCAGATTTGGTAGAGGATCATTCACGGGCGAATCGTGTTGGCGGGCTCTATCCCTGTGCGCAACTGGAGAAGAAGAACTGCAAGCCGCATGAGTACAACTTTGCTTATGTGAAATGGGGTGTCGTGATTGAAACGAGACCGAACACCGTTTGGTGAGTGGATTTCAGTCGTCTACTGATATTGTGTCACTAACGAAGAATCCAGGGTGTTCAATGGCCGTCACGCTCATGCTACAATAATGCCTAGTCAGTCTTCTATGGCCAATAACGCACAATCGACAGGGAAGCACCCAACAGCTGCTGCGAAAGATGTTACTCGGGCGGACCGTCTTAGAAATATTCGCTGTGGGTATAATCTTAGATCGCGTTGTCCATGAATACAATGTTACAATTGTCATTTACTGTGAGGCTACAACAGAAGGTGTGGCGAAAGGTGCTACGAAAGGTGCTCCACCCTTCAACAAGGTTTCTGACTGGATGTGAGGGAAGTGGCCCTGAGCGAGCAATTCAGCGGTCAACTTTTCGTTGTGCATAGCTATCATTTCATCCAAGAAGAAATTGTACCTAAGCAGAAATGAGTACGTTGTTGACTCAAGGGAGAAAACTGACTTGAGCACAGTCATGTCTTGGACCACATTTTGGAATTTACCAAACCAAATGTTTGCCTGTTCAGCTGCTGAAGAATTGAATACCCAGTTTCCCTCGCTATTGATAAGTTCCCGAAACCGGGCGGGGTTGCAGTGAAGCTGACAAAATATATCGCCTTCCGAATGTTTGCACTTGAAATGGAAGACGTCAACAGGAAGGCCAACATTGTCAAAGTATGTATCCCCGCAACTGCGGAGATGTTTCAGAAAAGAGCAGTTGTTGTCGTAAAAGATATATGAGGGAAGAGCGCCAGGGAAATTCTCTGGAAATGTGCGCTTCAAGAAATCCTGTAGGCATAAGATTAGGATCTTTTCAGTGCGCTTTAGAAATTGCTCACCTTCACAGCAGTAATCCCTTCTGCCCCAAATAAAGTAGCTCTGGAGATAATAATCCCACAGCACCGAGCGAACAACTGTTCATTATGGGTCCAGCTTCTTGTAAGTTTGCCCTTAACATGAGCTGTTCAATCTTCGGAGGAGGCTTCAGGGTTTGCAATAGCACTGGAGGAAGCCAACTGGGCTCCTTCCTCACCAGAACCAGCAAGCGGTACCTGGGAAATCACCGCACGGTGAAGACGGTCCCGCAATTGAAACATGGCTGCATTTTTCTCCTCCGCATTATTTTGGAAAGCGCGGTGGGATTCAATGCTACAGGTGCGAAACCCAGGCTGAGCGTCAGCTGCACAACCTGTAATGCAGCATTTCTTGATCCGGTCTTGATGAGTCGCACAAAAGTGATCCCTCTGTGTGGGTAACGCCTCTTGACAAAGGTGGACACCACAACAGAGATGACGGACAGTAACTCCATCATGGACGCCAGCGGTAATGCGGTCTGAAAGCAGATAAATGGCGGAAATATGGATATAAATTAGGAGTTCTTACACCAATTCCCGTCTTCACCTTGATAGATTTTCATGCATCTATTGCATGCGTGGGCCCACATTGGCTGGCCCGTACCGGCCATTCGAAGATTTCTTTCAGCCAGCGCCTCGTCATACCTATGGTTCTGATATCCATGGTGCGGTAAAGATAGGGTCTCTCGTTTGATTTGTTTATGCTGGAGTATGGCGTGCAGGAGAAATGAGTCAAGAACCAGATCACCAGTGAGTTCATGGGTCAGTCTCGAGGCGTTGGCTATATGAGAAAGACCCAGAGCCTGGTTGTATACGCTGGAAATACCCTGGCACGTCCCGCTGAATATCAAAAATTGTCAGCAGCTGGAGAGATCTCATAGATGGCAGGCGAACTGTGAGAGAGCCAGCTGAAGGCTGAAATATTTGCAGAGTTCAGGCTCTACGTAAGACGCCTCAGTTATATGGAGGAAACGTGGTACATCTTCAGAGTAGTATTGTCGCCGCGCAGTGGGCTCACTTGCGTTCTCGACATAATAATTGTTATAGTACCGTGTGTGGCAGGCTGTTGGTTAGTTAGACATGTAGTTGTTACAACTCGTGCAAGGCTTACAGCGGCAATATAAAGACTTGGAGAAAACAGGTAGAACTCCCCGACGTAGAGTGTAAAGCCGGGCTTCAACAATGCTCTCTTCACCGAGACGTCCCGACTTGCAAAGCTGTTATATACCGTGCCGGAATGGACCTAGGACGAGATGGAAGATAGGCCAGAGGTTCCGGAGGCTCCGGTTAGTACCGGAGGGCCCGGAAGAGGTCCGGTGCAGTATAAAGGAAGGATAGCAACACCACAGGGGGTTAAGGGTGAGCTAACGCCTTGACTGACGGATAAACGGAAGTCGAGGTACCGGAGGTGATAAGGGGTACGAAGACGACTCAGATCGAGAGGAAGAACTAGGCAACGATTAACGTTACGGCGACGATTAACTTAATAATCAAACTGAAGTACATGAAGTAAAGACGTAGTATTTAAATGGAATACCTAATTGTATTCCCAAATAGGAAGGAGAGTGGTTCATGACAATAAGACAAGTCATGAGGTCTGATGATATGTTGTGAGACAATTAAACGGAAGATGAGAAGACGGGTAAACGGGAAACGCTCAGTAAGCCTTCATTGCGTAAAAACCCGATGCTTCCGGAAGGTCCGGAGGCTCCGGAATATCACCGGAGCTCCGGAACCTACCGGAGCGACCGGAAGGTCAACGGGAGGCTCTGGGATGTTGCATGGATATAACAGTATCCCCCTCTTAGGTTCCTCTCCCATGAGGAACCCAAGAGATGACGAGTTGGTCGAACAATGAAGGAGCGTGGGAAAATAAACAAGATCAAAAAGTCACGTGCTGTTGGTTTTGACTCAGACGTTTCTTTCTTTCCTACCACCACCACCTCCGGTCACCAAATCTCAACCACCATGCAACACGACGGAAGCGACAACGGCACGCGCGATGGAGGCTCGGGCGACGACCGCGACAACGCCGGCAAGGGGAAGAGCTCCGGGAAGGGGAAGGCTTGCGCGACAACGTCGGAACTACGCGACGAGGCCACGCAGCGATTCTACGAGGAGCGCGAGGAGCGCCGGGCCCGCCTCATCTCCGCCTACGAGGAACAGGCACAGGAGGCCGCGCAACGGGCGGAGGTCGCCAGCGAGGAGGCTGCGCGAGCTCTCCAGCTCGTGCACGACTTAGAGCTCCTCGACGCGGAGGCTCCGGAGTTCGATGATGTGCCCATCATCGAGACGTTGAAGTCGGCGTCCCCGGAGCGTCCTGAAGGTCCGGAAGGTGGGGAGGGTGGTGACGATGAGTTGAATGACGAGGTGGACAGCGATGTGGAGCAGGAAGGAGACAAAGGTACGTCGCAGTCCATACCGGAGGTTCCGGTACTAACCTAATATTTGCTTTTTCCTAGCCTGCAATTCCTGCCGCAAGAGCAGTGAGGTGTGCGTCGTGGAATACGGACGCACTGCGTGCCGGCGCTGCCGCGCTAAGCACATCCACTGCAGCCGCGCGCGCCCCCTCAGTCCACCGCGCATCAACAAGCGCGAGATGGCGAAGGCCCGTCGACAGGGTTCCGGACCTGTCGCGGGGCCCTCGTGGACGCGCCGGAGCACCCGGAACGTCGGGGGCGACCGGAGCGACTGCGAGGTGCGGGCTCGCACGAGGAAGGAACGGGAGCGGAGGGCGCGCAAGGATGGGAAAACGGAGGGAGGAGGCCGGAGGTTCCGGGCACTCGTCGATCGAGTGGAGTTCCTCGAGCAGGAGCACATCCGGGTGATGGGGCGATACAAGTTGGCGTATCGCGCGTCCCATATCATCCTCCGCACGCTCTCGGCTCCGGGAAGTACGACGGAGGTGCCCCGGGGGGCTCGTAGGATGCTCCGGTGGATGGAGGAGGACGCTGGGTACAACGACTGGGATATGTCCCTGCCGCAGGAGGAAGGAGGGTCGTCCGACGAAGAGGAGCATCCGGAGCGCGGAGTGAAGCGTCGGAGGTTGATGAGGCGGGCGAGCCCGGAAGTGGAGGAGAGAGAGGTGGAACCCGTCGAGTCGGAGGACTCGGAGGCGAAACCGGAAGCTCCGGTTGCGCTCCGAGCCCGTTCCGAATCCTGGCCGGAGGATTTCCGGTCCACGGACGGCGGGGAGGATGAGAGGATGGACGTGGACGTTCCCGAGGTTCCGGAAGCCCCGGAAGCACCCGCGGAGATGGAGGAAATGGGGGAAGTCGTGGAGCTGGATGTGGCAGAGGCGCCGGAGGGGCAGGGAACGCCCGAGGAACGCACCACGGGCCAGGCGGAGGCGAGGACCATCACGGTCCTTACCTTCAAGCCCGATCCTGAGCCAGTGCCGCCTCCGCCTCCCACTCCGCCACCTGTACCGGAGGCTCTGGTACGGGTGAAGAGGGAGTCGGAAGAGCGAGAGTTCCAGACCTTGGTGCTCCAGCCAGGAGCGCCAGCGGGATTCCACGAGGAGGACGGGGTGTTCGTCTTGGACGATGAGGATGCGGAGATGGGGGAGCCGGAGGCTCCGGGAGGCAAGCCGGAGTCATCCGGAGGTGAAGGCGAAGGTCCAAAGTGACCGACGAACAATATAGAGACAATTGTAAATAATGAATGTTTTGTATTTGTGGATTTGGAAGAATTCTTTTTCTTGATTTGATTTATGTTGAACTTGAGTGAAATGGAAAGGATCCGGAGATTCCGGTTTATTACCGGAGGGTCCGGAGAAAGAATGGTGAGGATTCCGAAGTGACAGAATAGAAGGCAACGTTCCGGAGCAGTTCCGGAACCGGAACGCATCGTATACAATACGGGTTGGGTTCCACTGTAGGAACTGTTGCATTCAAAGAATGAATAATTGGAGAAATGATGAATGATTGGAATATTGATGAATGATAAGAGGAGTGTTATTCCGTTGATTGGAAAAGTGACCAAATCAGGATGTTGATTGGTCCACTCCGTCTGTCGATAAGGAGTGTGATACCGGAAGGGAACCAGAAGGATTCGGAAGCGATCCGAAAGGAAACCGGAAGGAATAGACAGAGAGCCGGAAGGATTCCAGAGGGATTATCCGGAAAAGTACCGGAGCAATTCCAGAAGTATACCAATGGATAGGCGGCAAAGAAGGGAAAGTGGTTGGACAGATGAGTGATTTAAATGAAGTTGCCCAAGATCCCGAATGGGATAAGAGAAGGTGATGTGAATTGAGTACCGATGCAAGAGTTGATCTTGACGACTCTCGGGGAATCAGATAATACTCAATATGTGCCCGGAAGTGAAGGGATGGGCGAAGATGGGTGGAATAATCGGAGGGATAGATTGATGCACCCAGATGCGCAGATGCCGTATGGATAACAGAAGGTTGTCGACCACTATGTCTGGAAACTCCGGAGGTTCCGGAGGTTCCGGAGCTCACGGAAGGATCCGTTGATGCATGGGTAAGGGTTGTCGGATGGTTCTGGTACCGGTTGGATAATTGGTGGATGGTCCGGAGGGTGAACGATGTCCGGAACAAGACCGGAATACCGGAATACCGATGAATGATACCCTGGAATGCGTAGTGGTAGTTGGTTGAAGATTGATTGGATCTGAAATCGAATAGCGAGCGCAATTGTGCCGTCTGCAGAGAGGAAGGCAAAACGACAAGAGATGGACTGAGAGGATGTGTTCCGCGTGGTATGCTGACTTTTTGATCAATAGTCTGCACTTCTTGCGAAGAAAAGTTGAAAATTATCGGAGTTTTTATAGGCTTATCCCCCTCTTAAGGGTAGACGTCCCATCGTCTGCCGACAATTCCACATCCTCTGAGTCGCTCCGGTGAGCGCCGGAGAACTCCGGAAATTACCGGAGAGCCCCGGAAAGGCCAGAGAACCACCGGAAGGTGGGAGGATCGAAGTATCCCAACAGCTCGAAAGCAGGAGAAATCTCGACTGCAACGAGAGCGATAGGGATTAATGGTCGTAACTCGGAATTTGGAATCTTGGGCTCCGGAGAAGAGCTGCGGAAATCGGAGATACCGGAGGTTGATTCGGAGCGTCGGAACGCCACAAGGCGAGGATTCCAAGATGTGGAGAGAGTTTCCAAGAGGTCCGAGCGACCAAACTCGGAATACGACCGGATGAACACCACCTCCGAAGATACATGGAGGCGGAATGGGTGGAGCTGTTCGCCAAAGAATAGAATGGAAAAGGCGAAATTTGATGGAAAAGCTCCAGGTGCCCGAAAAATTCTTCAAGCCAAGTACGTCCGGTTCAAAAACGTTGACTCCGAAAATGCAGACATCGATGAGTGCTATAATGGCACTCGAAAATGGATGGTCTGGGGGCTCCGGTAATGACGTAGTGTCCGGAGCCTCCGGACCAAGCACACGATGATGCTAGAACGGAGGAATCAAAGGTGGGATGATTGAACGGTAGAACCAGAGGTTTCGAGGTTGCTGCCAAGTGAATAATCCTGTTTTTGTACGATGTGCGAACTCCTTATCGTAAAGAATCCGGAGATGTTCTGGTAGGACTGTTGAAACCTGTTTCCTGAGGCCACCGGAGGATAACGTATGAGTAATCCGTAGACGTCAAGGACAATTGACAGTAAGCCACCGGAGAACACGGATCTCCGGAGGTCATCGAAGGATGACCTACGATGGAACGGGTGAACTGGATAATCCGGAGGCGATCGGTGAAGCCGGAGGAAAGCATAGGTCTCCGGGGGCCATCGGAGGAAACTACGGGTGACCCGGAGAAGCCAGAGGCGGTCGGGTCTTCGGAGATTATCGGAAGATGGCCTACTTGTAACCCGGAGGAGAACGATGGACTACAGGTGAGATCAAGGGCAAGATTCCGAGGAAGCCGGAGGAGAATGCAAGTCTCCGGAGGCTCCGGAATAGATGCAGATGTTGTCCATGATCAATGAAGTGAATCCGGAGGACATTGGTCGAAAGGTTCGAACAGGAGTTTTGGATGCACAAGGAAAGTTTCCTGACTTGCGACGTGGAAATTGATCTGAATTCCACGGAGTCCAAGAAATGGCGTAACTTCGAAATGATTGTTGAAAGGCGAAGACCGAAAAGGGCGAGGATGAACAATAAGGCTAACAGCCTAAAGATAAAATTGAGAAAGAGGTTAATTGGCCTCTTGAGAAGTGCGATCCGTGAGCGGAAGCCAAGCAAATGCCGGAACTCCCGGAAGACCGTGAAGCGAGTAGCTTCGGGGTATGACCAGAGGTTACACGGAGCAATACTTGCTCCGGAGGTTACCGGAAGTAAGGGGTGTCCGGAGAGTATCCGGGACAATGTCCGAACCCGGGGAGTGTCCGGAAGGACTTCCGGAAGAAGGTGACGAGTCAAAATCCGGAAAGGAGAGACAGATGTCTCGGAGATGTTCCGGAGGAACGATGGCACGCAGGCCGATGAGACCGAAGGGACTCGAGGTGATGGAGTTAAAATTGTCGGTATGAGCAGCGGAGGGTGTCGGAGCTCCGGCGCAGCATTGCTCTACCCGTGATTGGGTACCGAACCAATATCCGACATTGCTGCCGGTCGTGTGCACACTAAGCCCCATGTGAATAAGGAACAGATCAGTTGGAAACTTCCGACTAGTCAATCAACGGATTGATACGGTGGAGTTTGCCGGTATCCAGGAACCAGATTGATGGGGAATCAGAATCGATGACGCCGAGTTCCGAATAGGAACATCACCAGATGATGGAATTATGACAGACGAGGCTGCCGATTAGAGGGAAGAAGATGCCGATGAGATCCGGATGGGAGATTATATCCGGAACTTCCGTGAACGGAGGAAAACCCATAGATTCACAGATAAGTAAACAAAAACAGATCCGGAACGGAGAGGGAGTCTCCGGTCGGAAGTTGAAAACCACGGCAAATTCTGGGATGATAGAGATAATGAGATCATAGATCCGGCTCATAAGAGCGGGACTGTCGTGAGAGTGGAAAAAGAATGGATGCGTGGGTATGATGAACTCGGAAATGCCTCCGGAGGCCGACGCGGACGACCGGAGCGCGAGTTTTCGAGGCTGCTGGTCGGTTAGGCACTGATATTGGTCGGAACGGTGGATTTGGCAGATGAGGTTGCGCCGGAATGAGCCGGACGCTTCCTACACTCGGCAACTTGGTGTCCAGAGCCTCCGCAGTACATGCAAAGACCCCGGGCCTTCCGTCGTTCGTGTTCTGCAGGGAGAATCCGTCCGTTTTTACCGAGTAGCTTGTTGACAGTCTCCGGAAACTTCGGGTGACGAGCCCCGGAGACTCCGGAGGCTCGACCGGAGAGTTCCGGTGCTGCGGACTGCGGTACGGATGGTGTCGAAGACGCGAAACTGAGGACTGAAAGCGCCGGTGAAAAGTTGCCAAAATCAGAACTGCCGGAATCTCCTAAGAGGGATCCGGAATCATCCGGAAGTTGAGTATCTTCAACTCGAGCTTGCTCTTCATCGATTAGCTGCCAGTACCAATAGTCGATACAGCGTGCGATTGCGCGAACGCCTGCGAGCGAGCTCGGATAGGTGTACCGATCCATCTCCGAGGTGATCCGGAGAGGGAGTGCGGCGCGGAGAGCGTGGCTGAGAGCGGAATCGCTCCAATCGAGAAGAGAAGCGATTTTGTCGAAGTTTACGAGGAATGGGATGATCCGGTCGGAGTGTTTCATCCGGAGGCGTCGGAGCTGATCCTCAGCGACGCCAGTCGGATCCGGAGGACCGAATACGTCGAAAAACTCCATAATGAACAAGGAGAAATTTCCTTGCCATGGAAGTTCCTGCTGCGGGCCGGAGGTTGCGAATAGGCGTGCAGCGTCACCCCGGAGGAACGACAAGATGAATAAGTTCTTGTCGTCGTCCGTGCGGAAGTCCCGGGGACGCTCCGCAAAATGCAGGTAGCATTGGGCGAGGAAAGGATGGAGTTTTGAAAGATCGGTACCGTAGAAGAATTCCGGATTCCGGAGGTTAGACCGGAGCGAACGAGGAGCTGCGTTGGAGGAGTATAGAATGGTATCCAGAACTCCGTCCGTGAACGCTGATGAGCTCGGAGGACGCGATGAAAGGAGATTGATGTGATGGGAATGATTTCCGCCGATGCTGTCATGAGTGCCATGGAAACCGTCCTCCGGGAAACCGGAGTATGACGGAGGATCCACCAGTGATTGGATATGATGTACCGGTTGGCAATAATGATGGAAAACAGCGGATGGAACGGGATAGATCTGCCCGGCCTCAGCATTCCCAGAGAACACTCCGGAGATTCCCGGAATGGGAACCGGAGGTTCCGGAGAATACGCCAAGGGTTGTGGAAAGCCGGTATAAACCTGATGAAAACCCGAGCTCCATGGACCGATTGGACTGGAAGTACCCGGAACAAGGTACGGGGTCCATGGATTGGCAGAAAATACGTCGGAGGACGAAGTCGACTCCGAGGCATCACAAGGTGTGGCAGTGTTGTGACCAAGGTGACACTCCTCAACGCCCAGCGGGGAGCCCGCTAGCGATGGGAAGACAAGAGGAGTGGTGCCGAAGGAAGAATAAGACATAATTGCCAGCCAAGACAGTGAGTTTGATTATACTGTTATATACCGTGCCGGAATGGACCTAGGACGAGATGGAAGATAGGCCAGAGGTTCCGGAGGCTCCGGTTAGTACCGGAGGTACCGGAGGGCCCGGAAGAGGTCCGGTGCAGTATAAAGGAAGGATAGCAACACCACAGGGGGTTAAGGGTGAGCTAACGCCTTGACTGACGGATAAACGGAAGTCGAGGTACCGGAGGTGATAAGGGGTACGAAGACGACTCAGATCGAGAGGAAGAACTAGGCAACGATTAACGTTACGGCGACGATTAACTTAATAATCAAACTGAAGTACATGAAGTAAAGACGTAGTATTTAAATGGAATACCTAATTGTATTCCCAAATAGGAAGGAGAGTGGTTCATGACAATAAGACAAGTCATGAGGTCTGATGATATGTTGTGAGACAATTAAACGGAAGATGAGAAGACGGGTAAACGGGAAACGCTCAGTAAGCCTTCATTGCGTAAAAACCCGATGCTTCCGGAAGGTCCGGAGGCTCTGGAATATCACCGGAGCTCCGGAACCTACCGGAGCGACCGGAAGGTCGACGGGAGGCTCTGGGATGTTGCATGGATATAACAAAAGCAGACAGGAAGAAACTGGAGGGCTGAGAGTTTCAGCGCCTGGAATATCTGGTTAGTAAGATGAGATAGGTGAAACAAGCTACATGCCTATTTCATGTGCCTTGCCATGAACCCGGAATTCATCGTCCAAGGATGGCTGAGCAAGGCTACCTTGGTAAGACTCCTCAGCAAGATCTCCAAAGGCATGCCAGGTAAGCTGGATAATACTGGGATCCAGATCTAAAACCGAGGCCAGGAAATTGCAGACCTGGGGTGGTAGCAAAGCTGGGCGAGTTTGCTGAGAACCTATAATCTCCAGCCAGGTTCTATGTGTCAGTTCTAAGAACCGTTGTATATGAACATATTGGAGATTGCTCTGAAGAGACTCGTGAGCCAGTAATCTCTGAAGGATTTTCTGAAGGACTGGCACGGCCAACATAGTTGGAGCTATGGGAGCTTGATATCGATCGATGGATTGATTGATTTGAGGCCTGCTCCTAGGTGAAAACACTGAAGGAAAAGGCGAGGACTGGTTTGCCTGGAGTGAAATGCCTGAAGGGAAATCTGTGGAGGGAGCTGCCCACAGGGATTTGACTTGAGGTATGTACCTCTGGACATTTGCTTGCAAGCATTTCACTGGGGATTTAACCCAGCGTAGACCTATATTGTTCCGCTGACAAGCCAATGGTACATTGTAAGAACATTTATTGGAGAGACAGACCGGCTAATACAGATTAATATGAATTTGCAGCAGATTTAATAATCCCATGTTTAAATTACAGATAGCCTGGGAGGAAAGGCCTGCAGGGATACGTCCAGACGGAAAGGCGTGTCCCGCACTGTCCCGCATCAATGTCCCGCGGATGTCCCGCATCAATTTGATCCCCATTGTTTCAACCTTTTGTCTGCGCTGGAGTCGAACATTGAACATGCCGAGAGATGCCGATTTTGATCGGCCCGGCTCCGAGTCGCCAACTCTGTCTGCACTTGGACCTCCCTTCTGTTTATCGCTGCTTCCTACCTTCCTTCTCCATCCGTGGCGTTCAGGAAAATCATCGTACGCGCCAACTTGCGTGACTCCATACTGGACCAGCCGCGTCTACCCAAGTCTGTGGCCTGAAGACGGGTGGCACAAATGGAGGACAAGACATCCGACGCCTTGGTGGAAGAGCGTGTCGCACAGCTCCAGTATGGTCCAATTTATGCTCCGGCGGCTTTAACTAAAGCTTGTATGTAACAGGGTCATTTCGCAGCGTAGAAATGCTCTCCTTCGTCAGATGTTCCATATGGTTCAAAGGCGGCACAGTGCGGGCTCAATCATAAAATTGGAGGAGGAGGACGACAATGACGAGTTGGCTGTCTTTTTGGACAGATTTGACCTGGCCAAAAAGTGCGTGATAAATTATCGTGTCCTGTTTTCTGCTCAAGCAATTACTTCAGTCCAGACACTGGAAGCATCCATCAGCTCGTTCAGAACGAATTATTCTCAGATCCCTCTCCCGAACCGGTCGTCTCGTCTCCGCGTCCTTCATCGTCTCCGCCCAGCCCGCAACCCAGTGAGCCGCGCGCCCAGGAAACTACAGAACTTGCTCTAGCAGACACACCTTCAGTCCAAGACCCCAACTCTCCCAAACCTCCAATTGCCGACAAAACTCCCTCCATCCCCGTGTCCCGCGCAAGCTCCATACCCTCTCAACACCCACCACCAGAATCAGACGACGAACTCGATCTCATTGGTACTCCCGCTGTATCTATCAAGTCAGTTCCCAGCCAGTCTCGAGCTCCCTCCGAAACACTCCGTGTCGTAGATACGCCTGCCCCGGAGACAGTCATTTTGGTGGACGGCGACGACTCAGCAGAAGGAGAGCAAATCATAGTTGTGGATGGGACCACCGATGAAGAAGACCTCGTCCAGATTATCCAGCCACCTTTGGATGGGACGGACTCAGTCCCAATTGTGGTCGAAGAGGCAGTGTCGGAAGACCAACACGAGGCGCCGGCCCTGTCAAGTCTGACTGTGGACGCGGAGGGCCCCTTTCACGTGCAGGTCGCCGCGGAGGAAGCGACTAAGGTTGATGTGGCGTCGCCCGAAGTCGATGAAGCGCCTACAGAGCCTAACGATATGGTTGTTGATGAAGATCTGTTCTCAGTTCACGACTTGACCCCTCCCCCGGCCACTGAGCTTGCACCCGCCGCAGACTCTCCGGTACCCGCTGCCGCTGAACCAGCGGATAGCATCCAGGAAACAGATCTCGGCCCATCCGAACATGTGGTGATGGGCGATGTCCCCGTACAGGTCGAAGGGCCAAAGGATGAGTTGGAACTAGCCAACGACACACCAACCCAGATGGTGCGGCCAGAAACCCCCTTGTCTGACGCCGAATCCATGGTGTTAGACGAGGAAGATGAGGGCATGCAGGCGGAACCACAACCCGCCCCATCGGGAGAATGTCTTCCACCAGACTTGGCCACCAAGTTCTCGACGAAAGAGTCCACTCCCCAACCCATCGTCATGACGGCACCACCATTACCTGTCTTCATCCGTGAACCCACATCAACGCTTGCGCCTCCCTCCTTCGACTTCTCCGCCGCGCCGAGTTCGCCCATCCTAGTGTCGCCGGAAACCCCGGTCACGCCCCCGGAATCACGGCACGGCTACCGTCCGACGTACACATTGCCACCGCTCAAGTCTCTGCCGGCGGACTTCAGCCGGAAGACCAAACCGGCAAAGCAGCCACGGAAGCACAAGGAGCGCGAGAAGAACAGTGCAGGAGATAAAGCCAAGGACAAGGATGATTGGGCGCCCTTGGGTGTCAGTCGATGGGGAGCCACGCTCCGCGCGAACCCGGTTCATCTTAAGGTTTCGCGGGCGCCGAAGTGTCTGAACAGCCGGGAATGGAGTGTTCGTGATCAATGACTCTGCACTGTGCTGTTGTTGACTGAATTCTTCAGGTTGCGATGGCTGAATTAAGGCTCATACGCACGCTTGAACAAGTCGAATTATTGAAAGACGCGGGCCGCTGGAGTTTTCGGCAGCCGAAGAAGCAGCGGGGGGTCGGCGGTCTCACGAAAACACACTGGGACTATGTTATGGATGAGATGGTGTGTGTCTTCGACTGTGCTTTATCTGCTTTTACTCATTTTCCATAGAAATGGATGCGAATCGACTTTCGTGAGGAACGCAAGTGGAAACTAGCGCTTGCGTACAATCTCTCGACTGCCGTGCTCGAGTGGCACTGCTTCGGCAGCCTTGCAGAACGGGTAGCCAAAGGGATCTGCGTTGGTTGGCGACGTCCCCGTGTCGATGTCATCCAAGAAGAGCTCATGCTCGACGAAGATGTTCTGCCTCTCGAGCAGCCCATGGATGTGGACATTGTGGCTAACTCTGTTGCCCCTGTCAGTTCCGCGCCTTCAGCTTCCCTGCTAGCAATCGACTACGGATCGGAAGATGACGATGACGACGAGCAGGACAAGCAAAGCGTTGTAGATGCTCTGGAACCCTCTTCCATTCTAGACGACGCACTTGATGCCGCAGAGAAGGAACCGGCTACCGCTGCTACGGATTCGGGGTTCAGCAGCATTGAGTTCAATCGTGGGGATGACTCGGAGGAGCCACCTTCGGCGCTCTCCGAAGTCCCTAGCAAGATGGATGTGGATGAAGAAGAGAAACCTGCGGTGGACGGTCCCAAGGATACGCCGTCGGGGTTGAAGGATTCCTCTGGTGACCCCGTGTTCTCGCAATTCGACTCGATTAGCACTCTAGGCGACACTACTCTGGGTGAAACTACTGTCGTGGCGTCGTCGGCAAAAGCTTCCGCGAAAGCCAACATCTACGCGCCTCTTCGAGAGTATCTCGCGTACTCGGGAACGGACAAACTCTTTCTCGATCTACACGATTTGGATCGTGTGATCATGAACGCATCCGCAGACGAGCTCAGTGCAGATCCGGCATTTCCTCCGACTGACCTGTCCGAGATATTTCCGGACCTGCCGCCGCTGGGGATGTTGGATGTGGCGCCGCCGCCGCCCGCCAACGTGCTCGAGGGTAAGGTCAAGAAATCCGAGAAGCGGGATCGCGACGACCCGAACAAACGGATGGAGGATACGATGTACACGAAGCTGTTCCCTATCGGCAAGTTCATGTACACGAAGCCTACACTGATCGGGCCGCTGCAGCCGGCCAAACGCTGGAAGAACGGTCGGTGGTTGAATGCAGACGACTGTCCTGCCTCGGACCCGGACACACCACCCATCAAGCCGGAGGATAGCGCTAACGGTATGCATCATCAATCCAACAGGACTTACTTCTCATAGTGCTTGTGTAGAACTATTCAATGCGAAGTTTGCCAACGCCGGGATGCAAAAGACGTTGGACCAGATCAAGGAAAAAGAGGCGAAAGAGAAGGAGACTCCACGGCGTGCCGCACACATCTGGACCGTAGTCGACGATAACCTGCTCAAGGCGCTCGCAGAAAAATATCCGAATAATTGGACGCTCATCGCAGAGTGCTACAATTCTGCGCGGCTGACCATCTCGATTGACAAGCGGTCGCCGCGTGACTGCCAGGACCGGTGGAAGGAGCGTTGGGCGCCGGAACTTACTCGGCCGAAGCAGCAGGAGCCGGCGACTTCTGTGGACGAGATTTCTGCGCCTCCGATGACGCCGACACCACCGACACCGACCCCTAGCATGACCACGCGGGGGATCAAGCGACTGGCGAGTGTGAGCGTGTCCGGGCCGCAGCAGCCTGCGTCGGGCAGCGATGCGAAGAAACGCCGACGGCATCAGTATGTACAGGAGACGATGCGCAAGGCGGCGAAGAAGCGCGCGGAGCAAACGCAGAAGCTCATTGGTATGTCTGAGCTGTCCGTCGATTTACATGATTTAACCCATTGTTCGGCAGCGAGCCAGCGAAAACCACCCGCGATACATGAGACCCACGCACAGTACAGCCGACTGCCAAAATACTCTCCGGCAGAGCTGAGCCGGATGAAGGCAGAAAAGGACTACAAGGACCAGCAGGACTTGATCGAGGCGCGGCGCAAGCACGAGGCGATGACCCGGGTGGCCCAGCAGCAGCGAATGCCCACTGGGCCTCAAACACAAGCGCAGGTAGCTCAAGGACAAGTCGCACAAGCCGCACCTCAGGCTCACCAAACCCAGGCGCAGACGGCTCAACAAGCACAGGTACCACAAGTAGCTCAGGCTCAGGCTCAGCAGCAAGCCGCCCCGACGCAGCAAGCGCCCGCTCAGTCCCAAGCGCCCGTGAGTTTGTGCCATCTATAGATCAATAATAGCTGAACTGAGTGCCCGCCAGACTGCCGCCCAAGTTCTTCAGCAGCAGCAGCAGCAGCTCCAGCAGCTCCAGGCAGTGCGCCTGACGGCGGCGGCAGCGGCGCGGAACCAGGTGAACATCTCGCAGCAACAGCAGCACCAACAGCAGCAGCAGCAGCAACAGCAACAGCGGATTGCGTCGCCCATGGCGGGGCAGAGGGGCTTGACGGCGCAGCAGCAGCAGCAGCAGCACCTTCTCCAGCAACAGGCACGGATGCAGCAGCAACAGCAACAGACGCAACAGGCTCAACAGGTTCTGGCGCACCAACAGGCACTGTTAGCACAGGCGGGCGGAGGGCCGAGCGGCAACGCAAATGTTGGAGTGCGCGCGGGAACGTCCTCGCCACGGCCACCTACCTCGGCGGTGGTGCCCGGTAACGCACTCCCGCGCCAGTCGTACTCGAGCGTGAATTTCGTGACCGCAGGGCTCCAGCACTGTACGCCGGAGCAGTTGCAAAATATGGTGCGTTAATAAATACATGCATAGTGGACGAGCGTTGAATGTAAGTTTTTACAGCTGATGCAAGCGCAGATGGCGCAGCAAGTGCAGATAGCGCAACAATTACAAGCGCATCAGCAGGCGCAAGCGCATCAACAGGCTCAGAATCAGCAGAATCAGCAGCAGGGACACGGGGGATAAAAGATGCGACAGTGGTGTACAATATGTATCGATTTTCTCGCAGACTTGGTTTGTAATTCATCGTTTAGAGTCGTAAGGTCCGAGTCGCGTTCTCGAGCCCAGCACCACGGCAATGTTAACCTGGTCGAAAATACTGTCTGGGGCGAATAGAACGCGCAACGTCCCGCGCAGTCGACGAAGCTGAGCAGGAATGAGGACATGGATGAAAGGATTATCACCCAGGCGAGAACTTACCAACCCGATTGTTAGTGGCCCCGCCCGTGGAACATACCCTGCCCAAATAATTCATCTACTTGGTTATTCTCCCGCCGCACCCGCTCGTTGAGATCGGACTCGTTCCCTTCTGCGCGCAGCTCCTGATACACATCCTCGGCGTCATCTCCCTTCTCCGCACCTTCTTTCTTCTTCGCAGCACCGGTTCCATCCTCCTCGCCGCAATAACGGGACCGCCCAAAGTCGATTACGCGGAAACTGGTAGCCTTCGCCTGCGCCATCGTAGTCCCCCGAATCCAGCCCTGCGGCGAGGTCATCGGACCCGGTTGCATCATGATGTTACGCTCCGCGACGGACTCGTGCGTCCAGCCGGCATGGTGTAGGCGGTACAACAGCGACCAGCACTCCTTCTTCTCGTCGGGTGACAGCACCGCCGGGTCAAGCGGGACACCGCAGTTCTCGAGCAGCATCACCGCGCTGAGGTACGCCCCTTTTGTCTCAATGCGCGCGCTCTCGGATGGGACGTAGTAGCCGTAGAACTGCGGCACGACGGCGCCGACGGGGACCGGCTCGCGCGACGGGCGGATGAGGTTGTATCCGCTCCAGTGCTCGGAGAGGTGCGACGGGAGCGCTTGGTAGACCTTGGCCTCGCGCTCGAGGTGCGCGTCGTGCGGATGCGAGAGCTTCGCGCAGACGCGTACAAGTGCCGTCGGTGGGCGTTGCTCCATGCCTGGCCTTCTTCTAAAGGGGGGCCGCATGCCGATGTGCTTGCAGTTGTCGCCGCGGCTGGGCGTCTGCCATGGGACCTTGGTGTCGATGTCGACGATAGGCCCCTTGTACGCGCGTGTTCTGTGCACCATGGATGGCTGAACGACACGGATGTCTGGGGATATTGTGGCGTCTGCGGATTTGGTGCCTTTCTGTGTGCGCTGTGAGACGTCCACCACGATCTCGGGCTCAACTGCTTGTTCGGTCTTGATGTGCCCGCAGGCGTCGGGTTTCTTGCCGGTCCTTACGAGTGCATCGGCAATGACCTGGTCCAATTCACCGCTTGCCCTCATCTTGGCCACCTCCTCATCAATACACGCATGGCACAGTACGTCGGGGACGAGGAGCGACCGGGGGAGCTCCCACTCGGCATGGTAGACGACCGAGTGGTTTCCTTCGCCTGCTTTGTTGCTCGGCGAGAGGTACAGGTGCGCCGCTGGGGTAACTGTTTTATGTGGATAGGGCGGGACCTTGATTTCGAGCCACGGCGCGCACGTCCCGTCTTCATTTGGGTCGCTCATAACAATCATGTTATTGTTGTCAATGCGGCCGTTGAATACTTCGTGTTGATGGTCCGACTTGCGTAGGCCCGCTGCTGTGAGTGGCGCGAGCTCGTACGTGTACGTGATGTCGGGCATATCTGTCCAGTCGGTGCTTGCGTCCGCGTCGAGCTCCCGCGGCATCGTCAGTAACTTCCACGGGTCGTGTACGACGAGCGTCTGGGGAAGGAGGGTGTACGGAATCAGTGTCTCGAGTTTGGGCAGTGCGTGCGCTGAGAACGGGATGAGTGGCCAAGGCCCTGGGTAGTTCTCGGGCGCGATCTTGGTGATGTCGTAGTGTGCGTCGGGGGAGGGTTCCGGGAGAGGCACCTCTGCGGCGTGCGCGTGTTCCTCGCCACGGACGAATCGCGAGCGGCCAGGCATCGCGACGTGGTCCTCCCACGGCTGGACGTCGCGCGCGATCTCCGAGGGTAGCACGAGCTGCTGTGGGTGAGCCTCGTTGTCTGCCCACCGTATCTCAGGCGCGGCAGCTGTGAGCTCGCCCGCTGCGCGCATGGTCGCGGCGAGGCGACTCCCCGAGCTCATAGAGAGGAATGCTGGGATGTCTGGAAAACGATGCCAGTAGTAGAAGTCGTACAGCGTCGCCCCCCAGTACCGAATGCCGTTGGGTGTCATCTTGCCGGGAACGTCATCTTTATAGTGAATTGCCGGCCCATTGGGGTCGCGCGTCCAGTGGCGAAAAATGAAACGCGTCTCTTTGTCTTTGGAACGTTCATCGAGAAGCCATTGCGGCGGGCGGTGTGGGTTAAGTGGAGGCTCCTGAACTTGTTTTACTTTAGGCCCGGGCGCGTCAGTCTCGTCGCGTTCTGGCCTCTCGGTCTCAGCATTCTGAACATGAGGATGGCTGGCACAATTATCAGTTTACATATTCCTTCAAACGCGCGAAACCCACATGTCGGCCGCACGGGCCTTGCCATCGCGAGTCTTGTTCAAGAAACCGCGTCTCATCGAGTGGTACAGACGAGAGAAGGAAAGAACGAGTAATAGAAGGTCATATTATCTAGTAACGTGATCGAGTGGCGATGACGTCAGCCAAAGCGCCGAAGCAGCTATAGTCGTGTTTCTTTTAAACCGTGGGACAGATTCGCCTTTTCTAGCCCACTGCCTGTATTACGAGTCCTATTGATGAAATAGGAATCGTTATTATCAACAGGGGGGGGGGGGTACTTGTGCCTTGAAACGTGATTTGTCCGTGACCAAGCGTGATTTTTTCCGTCTCCGTTTGTTAATGATCCTCGTTTTTCGACCCTTATAGAAAAATCATGACTTTCACGTGGCGTGGATCTTTCGTGGATCTCTCCTTTTATGTACATTTTGCCATCAGTCACCTTTTATGTGCTGGGTCTACTCGTGTCTGCTCATTGTTGTCCGTTGTGTTCGTGTTTCAGGTTTGTGACACGTGCCTCTTCCGTTCCTTCCCGGGTTCCGGCCTTCCGTGTCAACACAATGCAACACTTCCTCCAGTGCACCCTGTAAAATGGCTGCATAACATCTTTGTCTTGGGATGATGTTCTCATGTCTTTGGGAATACATCTTACTATTCCATTTAGTTGGCCACCCAAGCATCTCGGCCTAATCCTCAATCATTACAAGCAACCTAGTACCCATGCCAAACTATGTCAGAACAAAAGCATGCATCCTAGGAAAGATTCAAGACCCCAAGTTCCCTAATATCCCAATATTTGAGTTGGCAGTGAATTTATTTTGCCTGACAGTCCAACATGGCCAAACAACAGGCTAGTTGGCCACTCCACTAAATGGTGTGTTGAGCTCTCAAATGGCAGCCAACTGCACTTGCAATCAAAGAGGGAGGCTATATTTATATTGACTATTTGACATAGTTGTGGTGTTTATCTGAGGCATGCAAAAGAATAGAATATCTGCTTCTGACTGATAGGGAACCTCTGAAAGAGCATCCTACCAGTCAAAAAAACTCGAGATAGGCCACATTAATATCAATGCTGCTTATTGCTGTTTTCATATATAATGATACACCGTGAAAGAAAAAAAAAGTTTCGAACACTCAAGGTCCGGGGTTCGGACCGGAGATCCACCATCATTTCCATTTCAAGCAGATCCAAACAACGCGTGATTCGCGTCGTGTCGTCATTTTCTCGGTGATTTTGACAACTCTTGGGGTGAATTCTTTTCAGAAAATAAGTTTACATTGCTCCTGAAACCCTGAGGTATTTATTAGGCTCCTTCAAGTCCTAATTGCTTCCTGTTTACTAGAATAAATTGAACTGTACTCAAATTAATATTTTCACTCTTCAACATGTTAGAATAGGAGAAGGTTATGTAGATAGAGCACACTCTTGACAATTTGAATATGTATTGGAGGAATCACATGCTCAACTGTCTACTTCTTGGTCCCTGTTCCATTTATTGGAGGTAAGCATGGTTCATTGTTGAATTATGTTCACAGTGTAGAGCTTTAATTTGGGTGCCAATAAACATAAAAATACAAGGTATGGAACCACATTGTTCTCCTGCAACCCAAAGAACTCCCTGCCTACACCTAAAAACCTGCATAAAATCCAGAGTATTCAGAACTCAGTTTACTTGGACATAATGCAAGCCAAAGCCAAATATAAGGGGTTTCATTGAATCTATGACAGGTTATTTAACCTTCAGGAATTTTTCTATGGCCAATTTATGTGTTTTGAGCCTGGTGGGAACAGCATAACACCGACGCGACAGTGTTGTTTGGTCAAGCTTGAACTGAAAAAGTGATGCCAGCTGTCCGGTCTGAACCTGTGATCTAGGGGCACCTGAGCTCAAAACTTTTTTTTTTTTTTTTTTTTTTTTTTCTTCACAATGTGTCATTATATATGAAAATAGCAATAATAGGAATTACTGAGATGTACCTAGACACCCAACTCTGTTCCAGGATGCTGGCAGTTGGAAGCCTACTGGCCAGGCAGGAAATACTGAGGATGAAACACTGAATCAACAAGTTCACAGTTTATTCTGGAGAGTGGGTGCAGGGCACGTATGAGGACAAGACGGTAAGACAGAGGTTATACTCTGCTCCCACAGTATGCCTGGTCATAACTCTCAAGCCCTAGCCTCCTAGCTTCCAAGTGGCCAAATAGTACATCTTTCTGCCACCAAACCATTTTTTTTTATTTGCCAGAATCAGAAAATTTTCATTTTTCAACCAAGTAGTTCAGAAATGATTTGGATGATCCTAGAAACGGGCTTTGGCTTGCATTTCAAACTTATTTTCTTGAGGCTGAGAAGAACAAAGTGTTGAAATCCTCTGGGATAGAAAATTCAGAGTCAAGGGCCATCTTACATCATCACACACCTCCCCCGAAATGTGTTTTGAGTTACCAGGATATCTAGATACCTCTCTGACTGACCTTCTTTTGCTTAGAAAAAGATGCAGGTTGCTGAGGTCCGTGGCCCAAAGTCAAGCCATGCAACAAGCCTGAGAAGGGCATGCCTTGACAATGTTATGTTTAATCCACTGCTTGCTGGTACTCAATTTCATAAAATAATCTCAATGTTTTCCATCCAGTCAAAAAAAATGCAATGGCTTACTCTGTGAGGATACTTCAGCCCAATGCAAGCTGGTCGACATGCTAACGTTGATGGAGCGAGCTTTGGGCTGCACCAGAAATGTGCCCAGAGAGGCCCAGAGATGTGTATGTTATGCCCACAGAGACAACAGTAGCAGGCCATGCTGCTTGCCGACCTTAACTGCTTTATTCTGTTATGCAAAGTAATTACTTAGCAGATTCTGTGAGGATATTTCAGCCCAATGTGAACTGGTCAATGCACTACGTGGTGGAAAAGTAACTGTCGCTTGCAGGATTGAGGGCAACTATCATCAGATGGCCACCCAAACTGTCACTTGCTTGAATCCAACCAGTTTCTCCTTTAGGTGATTTTGGAGTTATCTGCAGGCACGATGCAGCTTGGCAGTAGCTCATGCTTTGGTAGGATTCTGTTTTTGATACAGATTGAGACGGAAAAAATGTTTGGACCTTTTCCTGCAATTCCAAATTTAATCTCAAATGAAAACCGGTTTCATGCTGGCCCACATGATGTCATCGACTTTCCCATCAAAGACATGCATGCATGGACAATTCCAGTCACCGTGGGTCATCCTACTGCCAAACTGAAGTCACTGAAAGGAATATTTGGAGTGTTATGCTGCATCAGAGTATTTTTGAAACCTGTGTAGAATATTATTTCCAGTATCCTTTGTTTACTGTATGTAAGAAATGAAAGTGAAAGACACTACGGTAAAAAACATACTAATACTTATGGTGGTCTGTGTGCACTTTTAATGATCCTGCATAAATGCATATGTTTCCAGGTTATTTTCAATAATCTCTTATACAAATGAGCTTGATTAGTCATAAATGTCCGAGACAAATGCTAAGACAAACAAAGAAGACAAACCTCTCCGCGACTCCCTGGTTCGTCCACAGCCTCTCAACACCTCCCTCATTGACTTCATGTAACCCTGACATCTGGACACACCTGGACAACACTGAGGACACTTGGACTAAGCACGACAATCTCGACATCCTGAATGTACCGCCTTGCTCACCACGACTCCCAGACACCGCTCAACCTCTCCAGAGCCTTATTGTCCATTCAATTGTGTCGAAGTAGTGTCCTATTTTCCCTCAAGTAAGCTTACATTGTATATCTCTGGGCTAATACACACTTTTTTGTTCTGTTGGTGGATTAGACTTGGCCAGCTGCTGCTCCGTGTTTGCCCGCATTACGCCCATCACGTAGGTCGTAACCGTCTCTTGGAGGGATTCAGGCCGTCACTTTGTGCATCTACTCATGGATTTCCAACTTTTGGTCTGGATCCCGGTGTTTCTGCTGCTGCTCTTGAATACGTGTGTGTGCTATTTCTTCTAATGAAGCCTTTCAGTACAATGTCTTGCCTACCCTGTCGACTTCGATGGTCCATCGTCCTGAGAAATTTGTCTGAAATGCTCGATGGACCATGATGCCATCATTATATTCTGTTTTGCACTCTCCTCGCCTGTCAGCCTGCCATCAGGCCCTCCAAGACTTAATCAATGACATGCCACTGGGCTCCTCTGTGCTGGATCAGCACAGTTTGGCTTTGCAGAATACTGATCACAAGCACCAGATAGCTTTGCAAGAAACCCAGAGTCGGTGTTGGTGTCGTGTCCCAAATGAGAACCGGGCAACATCCCCGACACTTGGACTATCTAGACCCCAGGTACAACGGCTTCAGGTGCGCCTGCTGTAACTGTCTCCAACTAACACTGATCATTCTTCAGGGGCTTAACAACGAATGGACCCACTCCCAATGGACAATCCATCATTCAGTGTGGATGATGTTGACGCGAGGCTGCACAGAGGCAAGTTGCAATGCAGCACTGGATCGGTCCACTGTGCAGTGTGAATGACGATGACGTGAGGTGGAGCAGAGGCAAGTCAATGTGACCGCAGGATCTGATGGCCTACCAATTATGAATGCGTGGTTGAATGGGCAGCGTGAATGACAGTGCCGTGAAGCTGAACAGCAGGTTTAATTCATGCAGGACTGGCTGCAGGTTATAATGTCTCTGACCAAATGATATATCTATACTGTGTAATGAACCTCAGTTGACACTGCCTACGGTTGGCTGTTGTGCATTCAGACGATGGGGATCATTTCTTCAATGTAAACAAGGACACCAGGACGTGAGGAACCAACCATAGGTTGGTGACGAGCGTCCCCCAGTTCAGCAACATCAAGGCACATGGATTCTGGAAATCTTTCATGCCATTGTTCCATTACACCGACTTTATTGACCGTGCGGAGCACGGGTTCTTGCTATTCCTGCACAAATGTGTGCATCTCCTGGTGACTTTCAATGAAGAGATAGTACTGGCCTTGTTCTGGGCTCTCACTTGGATGGGCTTGGCCTCATCTGACAAGATAACGGTGTAATTTCATCGAATTTCACTGCATTGGGCTGATTGGGAGACAAAATGGGACTAGGATTATCCTAATAACAGCCTCATGGACATGATAGTCCCCGAAACATTGAAACAACCTCAAAAACATAATTTGACCTGATTTTTTTTTTGTTTTTGACTCAAGCTCAAGAATATCCAGGGTTGAGAGTCTTCTCCCTGGATGCAGTAATATTTTGTTGTTGCCCAAAACACAAATTACCAGGAAATATGTGTATTTATGCAGGATTATTAAAAGTGCACACCGACTACCATAAATACTTGTTTGGAGGATTGAATGTCATTTAGTTCTCTGTTGCTTATAATTGGTTTTTGAAGCAACCACAACACATGAAACATCAAAGGAATCCATTTTCGAGACTGCCAATACCAAGGCCCTCCGGGCACCTCCTGGTACCTTGTCCTGGATCTCAGCCATAAAATTCATATAGACCTGAGAAGGAATGGCCCACTCGCAAGTCTTGTCCTTGGCCAACTTGCCTCCCTTGCTGGCTAGATGCTGGAAAACCATTCAACAGAGCTGAGCTGAGCTGTAAAGAGTAAACAACTCAGAAAAATTAAAAGAAACATGGCAGCCAATCAGAAGACAGGAAATTGACTTTAATTTATTTAATATCAGATTTCATGGTGTCTCGGGAGCTCCAGTATGATTGGACACAGAGGACATTTTGTGTTTGAGACCTGATAAAAAAATGCTATATGGAATGTAAAAGTCAGGGGCCCAGCCTAATTAGCCAATGGAGCAGACCTCAAGGCTATGCCTGATACCTTTCCAGCTCATTTAGGATCTAGATGTCTTTCTAAGTAAGAAATATATGTCAATTTGAATATCCCACCAGTCCTGATGCTGAATCCACATGTTGTAGTGGCCGAAAAATGCTGCCTTCGACCCGGAAGATTGCCAAGACATCCCACAATATATGATGGGTGTCTTAATCCCTCTTGTGTAGGAATACCCACTCACATTCAGCAGATAAACCCAATTGGATGTACTTGAGCCCTGTTTCCTCAACAAGTTTGTGACTCCTCCCACAGTTTCAACTCTTGACCAACATACATAAAAGTGGAGGTAATATCCTACACAGCTTACCCAGATAATATGATGACACACAATGCTCCAGACCGTCCTTTAGATTATTTCAATCCTTTATGCTGTGTTGTTAGGACAAGAATTGGGGCCATGTCGGCCCGAACTCGTCCACATGTGCACATTATTTGTTCATGCTTTGATGATAAAATTGATATTGGCTTGCCAGCATCTGGAAGCTACTGAACCACGCAGCGACGCTTGTGTTTTTTTTCCCAAACATATTTTGCAAGAAGGATTAGATCCAAATATATATTTTTTCATCTCAATCTGTATCACAAACGGAATGCTACCAAAGCGTGAACTACCGTGAGCCTACATCATGCCCATGGAAAACCCCAAAATCTGGCCCAAAGGAGAAACTGGCCGGATTTGAGCAAGTGACAGCTCAGGTGGCCGTTCCATGACAGTTGCTTGTCCACCGTGCACTAGCATCGGCCGAGCAAGCTTTGGGCTGTCCCAGAAATATGCCCAGAGATGTGAGACAATGGTAGGGCCATGCTGCTTGTCGGTCTTAACTGCTTTATTGGCTGAACCTGGTTTAGCTACCCTGGAGAAGATAGATTTTGTTCTCTTTTGCTACATGTACAAACAAAAATTTAGTCAGACAACATTGGTCATTGTGAAAATAAAATTGAAAGAAAATGGACAAGACAAAAAAACAGCAAATCAGAGCACAGGGATATGTTCTTCAACTCCTTGCCTGCTTGAATTCCATGTGCGAGCTTATTCCATCCCTTGGAACCAAAGAGACTCTAAGTTCAATTTTCTGACCTTAGTCATTTCTGCTTTGCTAGTACCTGTTGATGTTTGGAGATTTTCAGACCCAAGTCTCAACCGACTGGCTGACTCTTCACGAAAATTGATACAAGCATTGAAAGTGCCACTGGTACAAAAACCCATGGGTACACTTCTCTGCTTATCTGTAAATACAGTGGTTGAGTTGAACACGCAGACTGACCACATAATATCAAATGCCACAAAGAAAGGCAGTAACTTTCTTTGTTTGTCTCTTCTCCCGTTCATCATTACCTCTCCCTTTGCTTAGCAAAATGATTCCATCTCACAGGTTTCTAACGCAACCCTTATAAAAGGTCATCCATATTTTGTGCTCTCCTCACCTCCTTTCATCTTTACTTTCTGCTGCATGGCATCTCTTGGGACTTACCACAACTATATCAATGCAAACGGTGGCACCATATACACATGGATGTCATCCAGATGCTAGAATGATCTGAAGCCACCAACCTGGCCTCCCACAACATTGACAAGACCTTTCATCGTAAATTTGACCTTTCCAGAAAATATGGCAAATATTTCTTTAATGAAAATGATCCAAAATTCACTGCGAACATCATTGCTGAGGTTGGGTCAGAGGAGGCACCTGGGTTGCTGGCTACCCCAAGATTCGCATCTGTGCCCCTGCTGGGGCTCATCAGCTCACACAACTTTCAGATTTTAGAAAAAATATATAGAGTCAATAAAATTTCTTTTGTTGCTTACTCCGATTTACACTTTAGTCTGTATACCAGCATAATGCATTTCAATTGCCTCTGACGCAAGGGCACCCATTTTCAACCTCTGACCAGGTTCTGGCGTTGCGCGGCGTGAACTGGGGTGTTATCGGATTTCTTCTGCTCGATGATTTCAGACCAGCAATGTATTGGTGCTGCAAGAAATAGAGCTTTAGAATGGAGCAACACAGTATTTTCAGAGGTGAATGCGTAGAGTTCCCAGAGAATTTCGTGACTCTAACTACTGGCTTGAGTCTATTTGATGCGCAAGCGTGCTGGTAAACAATTGCCGTGGTATAACATAGGGACACAGCTACCTGATGAGTCTTTTGACAAAACATTGCTGCCTACACTGTGGTCCCGCAACCTGCTAAAAAACCAATATTCTCATCCTCAGGTCGTCATCACTCACTCCCACCCCACCAGCTAGTAAATTGGTACATGTCAGCCACTATATTCCAAAATTCTCGGAGTCTTGTATTGACAGCCTATCGCTGACTCCTCTGGGCTGCACTGCATGGTCATCACAGCCAGTGTTCCTACCAGAGCTCCTACTGAGCTCGAAGAAAATTTCTGTGACTCTGTGGCTACACCCAACAAGATGGTTGAGCAGAAGAAGTTGAGCTCAAAGAGGTAAACGAACATCTGTTAGTTGCCCATTTACGTAGCTGACTCCTACCAGAACTTTAGCAGTATTACTGAACAAGTCATTCGCCCAGACACCAGGCGACATTATGTTAATTTGTCTTCCACCTACCAACAACGTAAGTCTTACCACTATCCACAATGTTAGTCTACAACCCATCCAATATCCTATTGCTCATCTTATAAAATCCCTCAATGGCAAAAGGCACAGCTCCCACTACTCCTACTGTCTGCCTCAGAAATACCAAGTCGAAGAAAGGGAAGAAACCCTAGGCGGAAGACGTGGAAATGGGCAGTGGGTTGTCAATTGATCCCACAAGGCAGCAGAAGGTAAAACTCATATACTACATCATCTGTCATTCTGACGAGATGAGTAGATCACAAAGTTGGGGACATGTATGACCTGAATCTTCTTTCCGAACACGCTGGTCTGTATTTTGCGCATCAGAATGCCATGCTTATCCAGCGCAATATCCAGGATGAAGACAAGAAGCTCATCACTCCTCATGAGCTCAGTTGATGGAAGGAATGATTTCGGCACTTTCATGTGAAACCATTGTGTATCAAGATGATCCTTCTCCTTCCAAGGTAAATTTTTTCTTTTTTTCTGTTCCATTGTTGTATTTTTTTTCCCCAGAGACATACCACATATACATGGAACAGTTGAAGGTTTTGGACAAGGGAGATGGAGAACCATGGTTCTACCCCGTTCCAACTATTTCATCCCACACACCTAAGAAGTGCATCAGATAACAAAAGGCAAAATCCGACAGCTCCATCCGTGATGTGCGTCAGTGACAGCTTTTGAATCTCTGTCCAAAAAAAACCATGTCCCTCTGCTTAGACATACATACTTTTCTTACTAGTTACTGAACTACCGTCCAATCAGCCTACGTATTGAGTAGAATTTCTTGAATACATCTCACTCTCTAAACCCACAATAGTGGCCCAAAATGGTAGTGGGCCTTGCCGATCATTGGCCTTACCAGCTTTATCCCACTTTCCCCAAGGTTCAGCCACCCACCTCAAAGAGGCCGAATCCATATCATTCTATTATCCAAAATAATTACTTGGTGGCTACATACAAGGCAGAGATTTCAAATCATATAAATTATGATGGTCACCTCTGATTCAAGCACAAAACTCGGTTGCTTGTTTACCACCAAAGGATAATTATGTTCAACGTCTGGATTACCTTCCAGGCCCCAGAGAGTGAAAAACACCGGTTTGATTTGTTATTCTATTCTTACGGGAATGCGAGTCGTGACAAGATAATTGCAAGCGCAGCGAGCAATCCTCAGCTTCACGTGACAGGGCGCAGGGATGAGTGGGGAAGCAAACACGAACAAATTCTTCACAAGGTGACTGACGGGACTCTGAGGAAAGAATGCCTTCAAACCCATTCAAAATTCGTGCTTTTCCGATAAAAAGTATATGGTCTGTTTTCGAGGGAATTCAGATGATTAGACTCGTGACCAGTCTGCTATTGCGGCATTTCTTAGTGCAAGCACTTTGCCGCAGGCAGACTGGTACAACTCGGGTCAAACAATTGGACTGAGCGAGGAGTTTGAAATTTTGAGTGAGGCCGATCACGGCCATCAAATCACTTTCGCGGGTGCCATCAATTCCCAAGTAAATTTGAAGGTTTTTTGCATTGTCCTGAGAAGCCTAGTGGAAATTCTAAAGAGACAGATTGTAAGTCACTGGCTATCAGATTCTTTCTACCTTTTTGAGTCCAGACATTTGACGTAAATTGAGGTCAGAACAGGCCAGAAGGAAAAAATTCAAACTCTGTGTGCAGGCCAATTGATCATTCTGAGATGTACCAGTCTGCCTACGGCAAACTGCTTGCAGTACCTCAAATGCCGTAGAGCAGACTGGTGACGAGTCTATCAGATGATACCAATTTCTTCGTCGTTAGATCGGTTTCAAGTTTGTCCAAAAGCGGACGACTTCCTAATTTAGACTGTCCGGATTTGGTAGGCTCACGTGGATCGGAGTATGCCAGGCCCGGGCTGTGTCTGCGGAGCGAGCTGAACATCGCCGAGTCGAATCCTTTATGTACACTGTGAATTTCCAAAAAGTGATCCCATCGTTGGCACTCTCAAACAAGCTCAGGGATTATTAAATGCTTATGGGAAGTAACCCACTACCTCACATATACAGGTGAGAGTGGTGTATTGGTGGGACCACTTCGGATCTCATCGGATCCTTCGGAACAAATCGTCTATCAAATGGGGAAATGGACTCGTACTGCCATGCGAAGCACTGGCCCAAAGGCCAAGCACTGCGTTTTAGCCTAAAATTCCGGCCGCCGGCAAGCGGCCGAAAACTTTGATTTCGGCCATTTTTCCGGCCATTTCAATTTTTTTTTTGAAAGTGGCCGGCAAGAGCTCTCGGCCGATTAAACAGCCACTTTGCCGGCCAGCCGTTTGTGATTTCCGACTTAGTCAAAATTAAACAACACCAATCGCAGGCGCCAGCGCTTCGATGATGGAGGACCTGTCCGGTCGATTTTCATGGGGTGATATCTGTTTGGAGATTGGCTTGGTGCGGGTTGTTTTCTCGTTGGACCATGTGCGTCATTGCAAGGTTTCCATCAAGTTTAATCTCACCCCTTTCCCCTTTGCAGACCGGGCAGGAGCCAGAGCCACTGGATGATGATGATTGATTTGTTGACTCTTTTTTTGATACGTACTGCACATTTGAAGTTATCTTGCTGCATTTAATACACGCGGATTCGACGGGCTCTGTGAATTTCTTGTGTCGGAGCAAAGTGTTCATGCAATATTTACGGTGGACAAGTTTGACGTTCTCTGCTGCCCCTAGATACTGAAGGGTGTAGTCCTTATTGCAATTTATTTACTCAATTTTTCATGGGACCCCCCATCATATTCACCTCAATCAACACCATGGTTCAGGTGCACGAGAATACCTGGCATTATTCGAGCAATTACAGGCGTGGATATTCGATTTCGATAGCAGCACGCCACAGGACTGGAGCGTGGATTCAAAGCAATTATTACGATCTGTAATAGTGACCAATGTCAACCACCGAAAAAACGAGAGCGAGGAAAGTCGTACCAAATCAGGCCTTCTTCTTGCCCTTCTTGTCGAATTTTTCCCACTGAGGGAACTCTTCCCACTCCGGTACATACCCTTCGTCCTCACTTCCGTACACAAACTTGTCTAACCCAGAACGAGCGTCCGGCTTCAACTGATCCAGCCATGCTTCGTTGATGAAGCAGGATAACATCTTCGGCCCCTCATCCAACCGAGGAATGGACATAGCCGGACGCAGTTTAGACTTCGCGCGCACCATGATGTACTGCTTTGTTGACTTTTTCTTTTTGTCAGCTTGAGTATTTGCATGCGCTTTGGCGCGTAGATCAATATCATCGACAAGATCAAGATACTTGGGATGGGTCAATTTACAAACAGCTTATTATTGCAGGAAATCTTCACCTTGTTGTCGCGATGACTTGGGGGCCAGCTCTTGAGTTTTCGGACCTTTGTCGTATCATCGTCCTCAAGATCGTCAGGCTCAGAATCTGATGTTTGATCAGTGCTACAGTCGGTTGACTGCCACGCAGGATGGAAGACAAAGTCGTATTCGGGCCCGGCGAGTCCGGGATAATGATGGCGCACCGCAGTACGGTCCTTGGATTTCTATATCAAAAATCAATCAAAGAACTAGTCTAGAATTCGAATAAGAGCAACACACCTTAGTCCTCCGTCCATCCCGTCGCTTGAATTTCTTCTCTCGTACTTTCTCCGCATCTGACCTCCCTTGGTTTTGATATTTCTCTTTCAGGTGTTTGAACGTAGTGCGATTTCCGCGGAATAAAATATCCTTTTCCTCTAGACCGGCAATCACTTCCGCGGAACAGCTCGGGTAGAGCGCATGCCCATCCTTGCGGACCTTCTTCACGAAATCGGAATGCCATGGTTTGTTCTTTGTCCAGGATAAGGTGAATTGTGGACGTAACACCCTTTCGTCGGGAATGTCCGTAGAGACCCAGAAATCGGGATCACCGTTGGACTTGAAAACGGGGTCTGGTAGAACGCTGGTATCCTGGTGGCTTATTGCCATCATGCTGTACAAAACGGCTCGTAGCATGCTCTGCGTTTAAAATGAGCTTCATTATTACACAATTGCGTTGAAATGAGCACGTACATTTATATTATTATCTCTGGCATGAATGACCGTTTGTTGATCCTTGTCCGATAAGATTTTGCCCGAAGTGGCGGCAAGAAGTGCTGATTGTAGTTCCGTAACTTGAATGCTCATATCTTCAAAGCGATCATAAAGGTCGGGGAGCTCAGCAAGAGTTTTCGTCGTATTTAGCAGCATGTGCTCCAATTTGTTGACACGAGTAGAGAGCGAATCAACCTGGTTACGCAAGGCCGAGTTTTCAGACACAGCTGTTTTGCGAGAAGTTGTCTTGGGGAAGACGGTGGAAGGAATCTCGGACGTAGGCATTTCAGACGGTGATTGGGACGCATATCCACGAGGGATTAAATGGTTGGAAGACGTCAAAGAGAACTGTTTATGATTGGAAAGAGTAATTTTATCGGTCTCTGTGCGGGGGCGAAGGCTCGGGTCGATTGAGGAAACTGAGACTGTGCTGCTAGGCGGCGATCTCATTCGTGGAATATTGGGTATGGTGTCAGAGGCAAATGAGATGGAAGACTGCGGTTCAACAGAAATAGAGGAATGGGAATGCTCGGATTCGGACTGTCGCAACGGGTCAAAAGAGTGTGAGCTAGAATCTACGCACACGGGATTAGTGGATTCATCCTGCAGCATTTACTGCGGGTGTATTTTACCATCCATGTTCGAAAGAAAATCTTCCTCGCGGTCCTCTATTCTTGTGCGCTTTCTCCTTTGGGCTGCAGCAGTCGACGACTCCGGCTCGCTGAAGGTATTAGGTGCTCCATTTTTTTCGCGTTCCTTGCGTTTTAGCGATCGTGAATCCTCTTGATGTTCTCCAAATCTTCGACGACGCGTTAGGCGCGATGGATTCATCTTGAATTGCGTGGAATGCGGCGAGAAGGAAGAAGGAAGAATGTAAGTGTCCGGTTATTCGGACGCGATTGTGACTGTGATGTGTCACACCTCTTCTCCCAATCCACCACCATCCTGCGCTATTGCTCGCTCATCTCCTGCCCGATGACCGAAGTAAGTATCTGTAATTCATCCCACATGTATCGCTGCTGACCTCCCTGCATATCAGACCTTTTGCGTTGTTCGCCATTGAGTTGTGCGTCCTTATTGGTGGGCAAGCAATTCGTTGAATATGGCTATTGCAGGCACTAACACGACCTCCCGGACCAACAGGAAGTCATATTGGACATGTTCCATCCCAAGGAAAGTGCGGAATCGCGTCAATATTAGCACAATATCTTGTACGTTGTGTGCCCATCAACTTCTACTTGCCCTAATCATTTTTTCCGGTAGTTGTCAAGGAACTCGTCATAATCCCTCAAGATACGCGTCAATGCAACAAGAGGGCCGGGCGCTGGCGCCTCAAACGGGTGAGTTACTCTGCCTTGTCCCGCTTCTGCTACTGACAATCTGTCGACGTGTGAATGTCAGGCACGGGCGTGATATCCTCGACAAGTCCATAGGCCTCGTCCTCGTCGGTGATACGGCGTCCTGTGGGGCTGCAGTGCCCCCCGGCCACGCTATTTCTCGTCTACAGGTGCGCAGCTTCTATTTTAATTGTCCGCTTGCATGAAACCTGACTGGTTTTGACGCGCATATAGGTGCGATCCCACCCTTCCCGCCCATCACCCTTCTCCGACCTTATGCCGCAGGGCTCGTTGTTCCCGAGGCTGGCGGCGCAGAACGCACGGAATAAGGCGGGGCATCACACACGTTCGAGGTGCGTTTCCCCTCACTATCATTTATTCGGGCATCCATCCATGTTGTAGACGACGATCCGCGTCCAGGGCGGCCTCCTCTCCGCATACCACCTCGCCTGCGGCACACGACCGACCGACCTCAGCGAGTGCAGACGCAGAGCTGACGCAAGTACAACCAGACCCGCCACGAGTTCGATCCGAGCCGCACACGTAACACTGCCGCGAATCCGTGGCCAGCTCTGCGTGCGCGGCTGGTAGTGACTCACGGCCGCCGAGTCCACGCCATCCACGCCGTGCACGTCCACCGCAGACGTCGCAGTAACGGGAGCGCTTGCTTGTGGGGTCGTATGGGTACATCTCAGACCCACAAGCCCTTCGATATGTTTGTATTCCTCTGTATATGTACGATGTTCAAACAATGGAGTTCGTAGCTGCAGGATTGAAGGATAAATGAATATAATTGTTCTGCATTGATTTACATGCCGTTGAAAATGGCCGAGCGTTTGGCCGTTTAAATGGCCGCCAATGTGGCCGTCGGTGGCCAAAAAACGTCAAATTTGCCAACCTGCGGCCGGCCGACAAAGTGGCCGGCAAAGTGGCTGCAGTGGCCGTTAAACCTAACATCGGCCACTTGGCGGCCGGTCGTTAATTCGGGTCAAAACGCAGTGAAGTCATCTTTAGAATGTATGTATGTATAATTGTAGTGGATAAATAGTCGCTGGCTCTTGCTATCAAGCTCATGTGGATACTACTACTACTGGGCTGGGCGAATAAGGTATGCGTAGATGTAAGATCGTCAACGAGTACTATGAGGAAATAAGGGCCGACGTAAAGTGGCGGTGGGGTGTGCGTACTGTACGCCGAGTAGTCCGTACAGGTAGAGAAATAGGCGGGAGGGCGCCTATGTACACTAACAGACGAATGAATGTCAATGCCAATGAAGGGTCAGTCAGTCAGTGCAGGTGAGTCCAATCCAAGGTCCATATGCAACGATGCGAAAGAAAGGAGCGGCGGGGCCACAGGCCCAACAAATACAAGAGCGTGAATGCCCATCCACTTACGGCGCGGGTGTAATAAGCGACGTGGCAGCGTCCGTCGTGCTGGGCGCCTCCAGCGCCCTCCGCGCGTTTGTACACAGCGGCGCTGGCGGCGACACCGTCGACCCTATCCACGGGTCCAGATACGAGCACCCCGCAATCGGCCCCATCATCCCCGCCGTATCCTGCGTGTTCTGCCACCCGCTCCCCACATCGATGCTCGCCGTCGGAGCCGCCACGCCGCTGGTGCTCGCAAAGGTTGGGCCAGGGAGCGTCACCGGCGTGCCCGAGGGGGTGAACGACGGGAGGACCGACTGCGCTGACGACGCCGAACCGGCAAAGGATATCAAGCCGGGCGGCCACGCGAGGGCCGAGGTGACGCTCGCCGCGATAGTGCCCGCACCCGCGCCGCCGGTCTGCCATGCGCTGAGAGGGCCATCAAAGGGTGAAATGTTGCCGCATTGGCCGACAGATTCCCGGGGGTCAGTCGGCATCCACCCGTTCTCGAGACCGAGGGAGTAGGACCAGTGTGGCGCCTCGATAATACCCGCAGACGAGTTGCCGACTTTCCAGGTCCAGAAGAACCAATTCTGGGGACGGGTTAGGAGCTTGCATTTGCGAGGTCAAGGACACGCACCTGCAAAGCATCCATACTCGCCAACGCAAACGTCTTATACGAGTTCTTGGTACTATTGCTCCAGTTCTGGTAGTCGAGCCAATCCGTGGTGCAGTTCCCCAAAGCCGGCCACGTGCCACCGCCGGTATACGTCCCCTCGTACCGGTCACCCTGCCCCACACCATTCACATACAGTCCGCAGTCCGTCACCGCATTGCTGAACTCGCCTGCGACGATAAACCCAAAGTCCGCCATAGTGTTGTTCATCTCGGCGCCCCACGCCGTGCAGGGCGTGTTCGAGTAGGTCGAAATGGGGGCCGTAGACTGCGTGGTGAAGCAGAGGTATGGATGCGTGTCGAGTGTTGCACGGTCCGCGCCAGGGATGAAGCCCGCCCAATCAGCTAAATCGATGAAGCCGTCGTGGAAAGACACGAGGGGCCCGTTGCCCTCGCCAATGCCAGAGGCCAGGCGGACGTTCTGGTAAGCCTGGTAGTAGTAGGTCTGGAGGACTGGGAGCCCAATTGCGTTGCCCTGCGGCTCGTTCGTGATGCCGAACATGACGACAACATCGCGGTACTCGGGCTGGCTGATGAACTCTGCGATGATGCGAATGTAGTCGAGCGAGCGCTAGTGCCGTTAGCGATGGTAGTGAAAGAAATAACAGATAGACGCACCTGAGCGTTCGCAATCCCCATCGGCCCGTACAATACATTGTAGCTCCCCAGACGCCCGGAGTGATTCCATCCGTTCTGCGAGCCAGGGAGCGCGTGCAGGTCGAGGTTGATGCGGATCCCGTACTTGCGCGCCCACTGGATTGCTTTGAGGAAATATCTTGGCGGTGTCAGCTTTATATCAAATTTAGGGACAAGAACCACTCACGTCCACGAAGTCTTGGGCAAAAACATCTCCCCTTCAAGGACCTCGATTGCCCAGTACCCGATCGGAATCCGCACAAAGTTGAGGCCGGCGGCGGCAATCTGCATAAAGTCCTGCTCGGTGATGAAGGTGTTGTAGTGGTCCTCGAGCTGAGACACGCCTCCGTTGGCAGTGTCGTTTCCCATCGCCTCCATGAGGGTCCATTCGTCGATGACTGTGAATGTTGTCGTCGACCGCGATTGCAGCGTTTGATATAGGTTGGGGACAATAAACTAGGAACAATCAGTTCAGGAACACATAAGAATAACACATAGGGGCACTTACTGGCTCTGTCACGAGCCAGCCACCAAGATTGACGCTGCGGGGCAAAGTAAGAAATAAGGTTATAGAGTAAAGAAGGCACGGACCCCCTGATGGTATCAACGCCGTAATTAAATGTCTCGTTGAGCGCTGGGTTCCAGGACTGGGATCTAGCACCATTGTTAAAGGGATCGTTCTCGTCCCAATACCATGTCCCGCCGAAGGGGTTCACGTAGGTGAAGGTGGAACCATCGTCGGCGGTGACAGTGCTGCCGTCTGAACCTGTAACCAGGGCGACTTTGCCAGAAGGGGAGGAGGAGGAGGAGGAAGAGCCAGACGTCGGTTCGGCGGTGTTGTCGGAGGAGGAGGAGCCAGACGAAGAGTCCTTCTTTTTTCCGACGGTGAGGGCTACTACCACACCGACGATGATTGCGAGGACCACGACGACACCCAGGCCAATGAGAATGGGTTTCCTTCGAGACCTGGGGCTGGCGTAAGCTGCGCGCGCACGCTTTTCGTCACGCCGCCGGGGCTGCTCTCCATGCACGAAGAAGCCAGGCTCGTCGTGGTAGGTGGTCGAATCGGTGTATGCGCGGGGAGGGGTCGGCGCGTCATTCAATCCATATACGCTGTCGGTGGTGTACTCGGAGCCTCGATCGCCGCTGCCCGCGGGTAAAGTTGCGTGGCTGGACGCATAGGAATCGCGTACGCTCGGGGCTCCGTTGTCATAGAGTGCGCGGCCCAAAAAGCGTGGCTGGGCTGCACCCATGGGAATGCCCATGTCGTCTGTGTATGGCATGCCATCGTGGTCCCCGGTTGGGAGGTGAAAGGAGGAAGATGGGGGAGATGGGGGAGAGTTGTAGAGCTGTGTCGGGACATGGTCTTCATGGGTGAGCGGGAGAGGCTCGTACGGAGGATGGCTCGCCATTGTGGCGGGAGGAGAGAAGGTGACTTTCCTAGTTTAGCCCGTGGGAGATTCTCAACCTCCTGTTTGGTCGTCGTTGTCACCCCTGCACACGACAACCGGCCATCGCACCGAGCACGGTTCGGATCCTTCAGGCAATGTACACACGAGGCTAGCTCGTGCACCCATTCCCACCGCTCCTTCTATGCTTCATTCTTTTATACAACCACCTTTTTGCAGAATTTGCACCTGATTCCAATCTACCCGGTCATGGCTACTCCACAAGTCTGTGTACAGCGGCCCGACGTGATCTTGATTTTCGTGTCGAAAAAATACCAATGGATGCCAGGGAACAACTGCGCACTGGGGCATTTCACTGGACATCTTGAATGCACCCTCAAAAAATCGTGACGTGATTCCCCACAATGCCTTTTTCTGTCCATATCCCCTGTCCATTTTACTCTTGGCGACACAATTACTTCTTCGGCGTACTCTCTCCGACGCTGCTGTCCTCAAAGTCTATGCGCAAAAATACCGCGTTTATTTCTGTAACCCTAACACGGTCCTTTCATAAAATATCCCTGCCGCTCAATTTTTAGAAACCTTTGTTTCAGAGTATTTTTAATTCCCCACTCTCCATCCCGGGCTCAAAAAGTGTTTAGCCCGTTACGTAGGTCCTCAACTTTCTCTCGACGGCGACTACAATCCGCCTCCGTCCGCAATTTGTTTCCCTCCGTAAACATCGTCGGCGAAGCCGTATTTCCGCGGCGAACGGCGCTGATGGCCTTGGCAGTGCGTGGTAATACTCTCAGTCTCTTCCAGGAACGCCGCTTTGCGCCGGACAGAGGATAGCATGTAAAACATGGGTTCGGCGGAATCTGTAAAATTGGCATCATACTTGGGCCACATAGAGGCTTATGGGACCTTTGGGAGCGCCGCCGTGGACCGACGAAATCCAAATTACAACAGCATGCGTTCGGTGGGTTCGTTGTTGGAATCATAAATTTATCCACCCAAGGCCACGAATCCTCTGCCACGCAACCTCTGGCGACAAACGAGTCCACTTTTCAAATCCAAACCGGCTCAGCATTTCTGAATGCCTCGGTTCAAACCGAAGCAAGCACCTGGGTCTCTTCCCTATCGAGGTGGTTTTACCTAGCTTGTATGTGGAGGCGGATACCGGCAATGTAAACAAGTCGCACATCCTCCACGCAGGCGATTATTCAATCTTGGTCCACACGCATACGCACCCAAACACACACCGAGACGCCCTCAAACGAATCACGAACAATTGCCCGCCGAGCTTCCATGACGCTCCCTCCCTGGGTCCTCCTTAGCTCCCAGGGTATCCTCAATACTCAGTTCCCAGCATCCAAAATCCCAGTCAATTATTCACCTTTTCTGGAGAAAGTAGTTCCACGCCGTGCACGGACGCGTGCGGATATTTTATGCTTTTATGGCAGGATGAAAACACCCGCGGTTTGTCCGCAACCATGTCGGTGGTTTTTTTATTAAATTCGGTGTACATTTCACAGAACGAACGGGTGATTTCTTTGGTGGAAAAAGGGAAAAAGTTGGCGGCGGGTCGTGGGACGCGGAATTGAACGCCGCATTTCGCGTGGAGCAATGGACTTCACGCAGTGATTATTCGGAGGAGGGAATTTGGCGTCAAGAAGGAGAGAAGCCTGGAGGAGGAGGAGGATATATTGCAGCACGTGGTCCTACAAACGAGAGTCTCACTTCCCATCTTGGAAGGTTTGAACTTACAAGTTGGCATTGTACCTACTCTCAACTGGTTTTCAATCTGATCTTTTAAGGGTCCATATGACCCGATATACAGTCGACTCTGTCCTAGCCCATACGACTTGGTGGATGCCTCCGTGTATGGACTAAGTACCACAGAGTTATAGGTTTTAATTGGGGAACCAGGTCGAAAAACTTCTGAAAAACTTTGGCTTACCATAGAATATGGCTTAGGACAATATGGGTTAAGACAGAGTCGACTATGGCATCTTGCTGTTAGGTTGAATTTCAGCGTGCCCTTGACTCTTTCTTTATCTCAAAAAATTCATTCGTTAACGTTAACATTCAAGTAGTGCAGGACCTGCCGAACGCTGAGTTTAAAGCCTAACCGCTAGCGCTCAAGCGCTTAAAATCAGCTTGGCGCTATCCTGCGCTATCAGGCACTAGGGTCCGCTGACATGACAATTTAATTGTCAGCTGACTAACAGATAATTGTCAGTCAGTGACTGACAAGGGGTTATTTAATTTTTTGAAAAAATTCCATCTGACAATCCTGACAATTACAACCCACCTACCTACCTCCCAACTGACTTTCTGAGCGAGTGAATTCAGCCGACTCAGACCGGATCAAAGGGAACAATTTTTTGAACTCCACAGCCGCCTGTCTGAAATTTTTGTCTATCTCCGTGGACCACCCTGAATGGCCGCCTGACAAAAGATCAGCTTTTCGAACTCAAATGGGTTTGGAAACATTTCTGCCAGACAAGAATTATGGTCTCTTACAAGTAGAGGCACCAATGGATTCAATCTGATTATCTTTGGCAACCAGCGGGTGACTTCCCGTAAGATAAATCTATTCCTGCGGAATTTCCGAGCCTGTTTGAGAGTGCCCGGGCCAGTGATGACATCAATTTGACAGATATTCGCGTCGTTCGTGTCTTTTATATTCAGGAAACACAATTTCTGGATGGGTACCCCCCCTCCAGAAATTTAATCTATTGGGGTGATTCAGAATAAAATTGGTTCATTTGTGGGTGATCCAATTGATGGGGTCCTGACAGCTGCCTCGAAATATTCCGGGGGGATAAATCTACCTCACGGGAAGTCACCCAGTACTACTTGACCCACCTCGGCAATAACGGAAATGAACAAGGAAGACAACGAGGAGCTTGAGAAAATATCCGCTGCTCTCAGGGCCAAGATATCATGCATGAAACATGGGCACAAGAAAAACACGAAGACTTTCAGATCTGACACCGTATTTGTTGTCGACAAGGGATGTTGAGGGCCCCGGATTGAAGGGCTTGCTGTCGGTCACATATGATGATGTGGGGACAAACAGTCACCCAGGACTGGAACTTGTCGAATAATAGCTAGTAATTTCTTGAATAGGCAATTGTCAATTGTTATCTGTCAGTCCTGACAGTCAGCCTGACATTCTGACTGACAATTAATTATTTTCTTCAAAGTGGAATTGTCAGCGGACCCTATCAGGCACCGAGGTTCCGCCGATCATCACCGTTGTCGAGTTCATGCCGCCAACATGTCATGATCCTTCGTTTCTTTCTTTCCTCGACGACGACGCACACTTGCGTGATGCTGAACGTGCCGACCCACCGCTCTTTGCTCTCCTCCTATTATCTCGTCGCTTTCCTCGCTCTTTTCGCGCCCGCCGTGGTTGGGCAAGACATAAACGGCCAGACCTTCACACATGGTCTCGCTATAATTGACGCCCCGGCGCCCTCCAGGTCAGGCTACAATTCTCGTTGTTTTTCCTCTGTGGACTAAAGGACGGATCGCACGCAGCCCTGGCCACGCAGGATCACCTCGTCGGGACTCCATTTTAAACGTAGACTTTGAAAAATTGACGATGACCCAGTTCCCATCGCCGTGGACGTGTCCGGCGACGGAAAAATCCAGGCTGCCGCGAGCGTGCCCGGCTCGGGTCTTTCTACGCGCTTTGATGCGCTGGAAATATACCTCGTCTCGTCACAAACGAATATCAACATGACCGTCTCCGATACCCCCGATTTCCTCACCGGCGAAAGCGGCAGCACCGTAAAACACCTTAACTGGCCCGTACCCACCTGCCTCACTGCGGGAAATTATAACGTGCGCCTGCCCGTCGCCCGTCCTGTTTTTCTCAAACGCAGCTGACCCGGCATCCCCTGCAGCTGACGTTCTACGAAACGTCCCACTTCAACGGCCAGGCCGTCTTCACCATCACGCCGATTCTGGTCCCGATATTGAACTCCAGCCCGCCAGGACAGTGCAATTCGAGCGTCCTCAACTCGCTGCAGAGCCAGCCGCAGCCGTCTAACCCCCTCACCCAGTCGCCGTTCGCCCCGAACTCTTCCACGCCCGTCTCGACGTCAGGTACATCGGGGTCAGGGAGGATCACCGCAACGGGCCCTAGTCCTGCTTTGGTTTTCCTCTCATTGTTCGTGTCCTCGGTTTATTTCCACCGCGCGTAGGTAAAGGAAACTATTCAAGTATCATACTAGTAAGCAGCGTGTTATCAGACTATCCGACCGACTGGCCAGTCAAAGTCATTGACAGAAAAAGATTGAAGAGGCTTGGGACGGTGAGAGGGCCTTTTGAGGTCAAGGTTTAGATACTGGACTTCGACATTCGGATCTGGATCATTCGGATGCATCATAAGTTAGAGAGACGCCAGTACCAGCGAGGCTGGTGCAGTGGACCAGAGTTGAAGGGGATCTTTGAGTCGAGCTACCCACTAAGGTCATTCACGATGTGCCAAAGAGAAACAATTTAAAACGAAATAAAAGGTACGCTTTGGACTCGGAGAAAACCGGCGGTCAGATAAGTTCGATTTCCCACGGTTGAAAATTACGCCTTGTAGTCAGGCAACAGTGATTAAAGTTGTTTGGCGGCAATGCCAGAATCTTCTAGTCTCTCTAGACAGACACTGTAATGATACCAGCTCGTTCCTCGCCCATTACAGTCTGTTAGTTACCGCGGTCTGATTAGCGGCGGTCCATCTTATTATGTAATGATGGGAGATGCACAACCAAACACTCATTTATTTCACGCGTCTCTGTGTTATTTGACGTGAATTTGGGCCATAGAAGCCAATGTATCAGTCTTGACCACGCTCAGATTATTTGAACTCACAGACTTTTCTCCCGCTGAGCGATTCCGAGGTCAGGCTCTCGACTCGACCAAATTGGGCAATGAAAGCCCCCAAAAGTGGTGATGTGCTTCATCGAGCTTGTTTGCACGCAACGCCAATCCCAGAAACATCGAAATGGATATGTTATGTGAATAAAACTGCTTAACGCGTGGTATCGTCCTCTGCGCTACCTACGACGCGTGAAGTCGCGTCCAGCGGTATTACACGTGACTTCCCAATCCGGTGATTATGTAACAAGGTGGACCGCCTACCATGATGGCGTGGTAACCACAAGACTAAGAATCTTCGACCCGAAAACATATCTCGTCTTCCTAGATTTCTCCATGTTTGTGAGCTCACTAGTCGCACGATCCCGCTAACGCGCGTAGGTAGTTATTTTCGCACTAACAGGACAGCAACTTCCGCATTGAACGGTTCGTTCAAAGACCTGGAAGTGTAGCTGCTTGGGTTGTGAACCAGTCCGGGCTTTCGGTGCAAACTCACTCCCGCTTCCTTCTTTCGGTCTTCTTCGCGAATCTCAAGCTCTCAACCATGCTGAGTTCAGACGCGATGGATGCACCCACCCTTGCCGCGGCCGTAGGTACCATCGACCGCATCTCGAGAGCCTTCTGGTCGTTGGAAACGCTTGTCTCAGTCCGAGGCGTCGAACCCGACTGTGACCTCGTGTCTGGGGGTGGACGACCTTCGTCTCGACATACGACCTTACGAATAGGGAGCTGGCACTCGGTACGTGATGCTGATACTCATCCCATACATACAATGAGGATATACGGCTGATCGAAGCTACCTCGGAGCTTTCGGACGCTCGTCGATCGAACGTGGGCCCTCCTCCTGGAGGACACGGTCCATTCAGCAACAAGCAAGGTCGCAATGTCGCCTTTTCTCCAGTCAATATAAAATCATCTAATCCCGAGAACTCGAGAACTTGGAGGCGATTCTCGAGGGTTGCGGCGGAGCACTGGATGCATTGGCATCTCTCATCGTAACCATCTCAAACATCTGATGCTCCGCGTTCAGACCGCGGAGGACAGCGAGACCGTCCGTTTGTTCGACGACATCGTCACGTTCATAATGCAGCCCGGCACAAGATCCAGCACCCACAGACCCGTCTGTAGCCGTCTGTGCTGCTCTTTTGTCTCGAACGGAATTGTCCCGGCGCTCTCCGCTGCTGCCAGGTCCTCGCGGCGTCGCAGAGACCCGCCAATCGATGGTGATAAATAAAATAATCGCCATTCTGCAAACCAAATTATTGATCGCAGCTGGTTCGGGCAGGCTATCGAGGCGGGCTTCCTCCGCGCCCTCGTCTCATATTTCGCGGGGTATGGTACTGGTAGTAAATGTCGAAACTCTCGTATACGCGACCTCAGGGCCATACGTGGTCTACTATTCGGTCGTCTCAAAACTTGAAGCCGCCCTGCGTGGCGTCGAAGATGTGGTAGCTCCACAAAAATTCAAGCGCTCAAAAGCTTTCAAGTCGTGGCAGTTGTTTCGAGACACGGAAAGAGCGCATAGTCTCAAAGTGCTCGCGTATTTTCACGAAAAGACTTCAAAAAAAGAGCTTGCGACAACATGGAAGTTCGCCCCACCCACCTCTGATGGTTATGCAGTTGACATAAAATTCCTCAGCGTAGAAAGATTGCGGAAAGAAAGGCTTGAAGGCGCTGCGCGTACTGTCAGAAGCGGCACTACTGTTCGACGGAGTGCCAAGGTATCGATTGGAACGTCTCGCACCGAACAGTCTGCGCCAAACTTCGCTCACTTTCTTTTGGTCGGTATCGTCATGATCTGTGATCTGCAGCAAGGCTAAGAACGAATTTCTACAGATCCTCTGAGCAATAAAAACCTATCGTTCCTCTGTGCGTTGCTGCATTATGACTACCGCGCGGAGAAGTACGACCTGCTCTATCGGCAGGTCGTATTCCTCCGTCCAAACCCGTCCGAGCCGTTCATCGTCCTGTTGGATTACGAAGTAGCCGCCGAGAGATTGAAATCGACCCGGTGAACGGGTGGGGTAGGGCTGCCGGCCCATTAGCTCGCTTCGATGAAAATTTAGCGCGGGCCGCGAGGAGTGGTAGGCGGATGGAATTACACATGGCGCTGGTGTGGGATCATCCGAACGAGACAGCGCAGCTGGGAATGTATCGAAGCTGTACGACGGTCTGCAACAGCTGGCGACTGACTCGTCACTAGTCAAAGGGAGGTCGAGACAGCTGGTTGGAAAAATTCAGACGCTGGTGACAGAGATGGTGGAGATGTATGAGCGAAGTGGATGATATGCTATGGCTGTCGTTCGGGGTTGAAGTTTCCTGAGACAAATTCCAATTGATTTTGGTGAGCAGGGATCAAATGTGTTGAAGCAACAGTAGTAGTACACAATACGAATACAAATGTGTGGCAAAGCTTGTAAATTGGACTGCCGATCTCAATGCTCGCCACTGGTGGTAGCATATCTGTCCTCGAGATCCTCCTGGCCACCGAATCCGCTCTCGAAGTCGCGCTCGCGCGCGTCCGCCGCCTCGGCAGAGGTAGATTCGACTTTGGAGTCCATTTCGGCGCGCAGTGCAGCGAGCTGCTCTTCTTCCTACGAATGGGTGTGGGATCAGGAAACCTGTAAAGTATGGAAATTGTTCCACCTTCTGCTGCACATAAACCGCCTCAGCTCCTTGCTCGCGAGCCTTCCAGTTTTTATCCTGGAACGTATGAACACTGCTCATGCTGGATACAGTGAAATCAGAGGTACTTGGGATGTGGACATGGTGGTTCAGTTCAAGACTGAGATTCAGCCAACGTCATCGCCACTCGATCACGTTACTACCTTAATATGGCCTTCTATTACTCTTTGTCCTGTTCGTTTCCTTCTCTTGTCTGTACCACTCGTCAAAATTCGAAAGCTTGATTGATTCTACCCGATGAGACGCGGTTTCTTGAATAAGACGCGCGATGGCAAGGCACTTGCGAGTTTTGGACGCGAATCCGATGCGTGGGTTTCGCGTGTTCGCGATGGTGAACACGTTTAACTTTTGGACCACAGGGAAAAGATCGGGGAAAGCAATCTCACAATCGAGGAGACGGTCCAGGTCAAGAGGCCTGGGCCGAGCGGAAATTCTTCGAGCACCTCTTGGGTGGATGATCCATGCCAGTCCGAGTCTGACGTGCACGACCCACCGAAGTCTAACGCACCGCCACTCGACAAACACCGCCCACCACAATGGGTCCTCGATGGCCATCCCGAAGGCGAGACACGCTTAATTTTTTGCGAGTGGCCGCGCGACCCCAATGGCCAAGTTCTCATGTACGACAAAGAGATACCTGGCAAGACTGTACCGAATGGAATCCCTCATTGGGGCGCCACACTATATGACTTTTATCAATGGCAGCGTATCCCGAGCTGCGCGGCCCTCCTCTCCACGAGCTCTGGGAGCCGCCTGGCGGCGACGATGCGCGCGGTGGGCGAGCTTACCGCAGAGACTGAATTGCTGGCCGCGGATATCGAGGCAGACCCAGAGCAGCTCGTGCTGCCCTTGGAGATTGCGCGCGACGTACAGTCGTGGGAGGACCACGTCTGGTGCGACCGCAATGACAACCCCGCAGATGTGCGGTTCATCCGGAGCGAGGAACACGCACACGCCGTGGAAGTTCCCCTTCCGGATCCCTCCCCCGAAGCGCACTGCGACATCACTGAAATCGCGCCTGAGAACTACCCCGGCCCCTGGCCGCTGGTACCGTTTTCGGCCCCTACGCCGCCTAAGCTCGAAACGCTGATCCCATATACACTCCTTCCGCACACACTCATCGTGCACGACCCCTGGAAGCTACTATCGATGCCGCACGAGCTCGATGCGGACGCGGGCACCGACTGGGCGGACATGCCCGACAACACGTACACGTATAAGCTCGCGCCGCTCACAACAGCGGGCCTACGCAAATTGGAGCACCAGCACAAGGTATTCAATAGTGGGATCGACGACCATGACTTTGTGGTCACAACCGTCCCAAATCAGGACGGGACGTGTCCGCCTTGGATCGAGATCAATGCTCCCCCATCCCCGCGCAAGAAAGTCACCACCCCCGCAGCGCATCTGTACCTCTCGCCGAGCAGCAAAGCAGGCGACGGCAACCACTCGGTCGTCTACCATGCAGAGTGGGAGCTCCCTCGCTCGCTAATCGTACCCGACATATTCTGCCAGGCTTGCGTTGCGGAGGAGTCCGCCGAAATGCACGCGAGCGGTGAGCTCATCATAGCCGACGCGCTCGCAAGGGCTGGAGAAGAGCCCGACGCCTGCGGACACATCTTGAACGAGCTGTCAGTAAAGCCCGAGACATTGGTGGACATCTCCTGCCGCAGAGAAAAAGGTCAGAAAGATCCAGAAATAGCGCCCGACATCCGCACCGTAGCGCCGCGTGTGGTGGAGAGCGCGCACACCTACGACGGTCCAATCGTCCAGATTCGTTCGAAAATTGCATGGCAGACGCCTGGTCGCGGGAACAACTGCGCGCACATCGGCCGCCGGCGTTTGAGCAAAGGTGTGCACCATCGCCCACCTACGGCGCGCGTGCGCGTTTGCGCCAAGCTCTCGCACCAGTACGACGAGCACCTCGAACGCGAGGCCAAGGTTTACCAGGCGCTCCCGTCGCACCTGTCCGAGCACTGGAGCGGATACAACGTCATCCACCCCTCGCGCGAGCCCGTCCCCGTCGGTGCCGTCGTGCCGCAGTTCTACGGTTACTATGTCCCGTCCGCGGGCGCCCGCATCCAAGCAAAAGGGGCGTACCTCAGCGCGGTGATGGTGCTCGAGAACTGCGGGGTCCCGCTTGACCCGGCGGTGCTATCGCCCGACGAGAAAAAGGAGTGCTGGTCGCTGTTGTACCGCCTGCACCATGCCGGCTGGACGCACGAGTCTGTCGCGACGCGCAACATCATGATGCAGCCGGGTCCGATGACCTCGCCTCAGGGGTGGATGCGTGGGACGCAGGCCACCAGCTTCCGCGTAATTGACTTTGGTCGGTCCCTCTATTGCGGCACAGAGGAGGAGAGGAGCGATACCAAGAAGCAACAGTACAAAGGAGGTGCGGAGGAGAAGGGAGATGCCTCTGAGGATGTGTATCGGGAGCTGCGCGCAGAACCCGAACTTCATAGCTCTCGTTTGACTGAAAAAATCCGGCGGGAGAAGGTCCTAGTGGATGAATTACTGGCGCACGGCATGTACGATAACCATGTGTTTTAGCTGCGCCGAGTTCAGGGAAAGTTGGCGGTATCCAGACTCCGGTTGGCAGTGCACGGTTCCGCCATCTCGGGCACTCTGAAATTTGAATAACTTTGACGCCTTGCCGGAGCCGACAGAGAAAGAGGAGGTCGGGCCACCGAAGACGCTCTCAGCCTGGAGAGTATCTCGGAAAAGGTTACTGACCCACTTCTCGAACGAGAGGAAGGTTTCTGCATCCATCAAGTCACTACGTACACGTATACGGCTGTAGAACTGTCAAATCTCAGCAGGCCGTGGCCACTATATGCTAATAGTATGTAGATGCGTCGGGCATAGAATGGGGAGTAGTGCCAAAGTAATACGGTCGAAACACCACATGTGGGCAGCTACAGTACTATTCGAGAGCTTGTTTCAGGATAGTCGAGTAATGACGAGACGTGTTGCGGGATCGGGTGTGCAAAGAATATGACAGTGAAGATCGGGCCCGTCGGGAACTGAGATTGCTCCCTTCAAGTTGCATCAAGTAAGTTCAAGGGCATTGATTTCCACCCTCAATGTCCTGTCGTTTTTTTCCAAGTTACGGGTGCATTGTGTGCCTCCCAATATGCCTCCCCATAGGCAAGTGTCAGTTCGCCACCCTTCTTGATGTTCTTCGCTTTAGGTGTGATAACGATCTGCTCAGTGTCCTACATCGAGGCGCAGGCACTCACTAGCATAAATTAGAAGCCGCTTCTCCCCATTAACCGTGTGCTCGCCTAAAGGAAAGTGTCACAGTAAATAAATAAAAACGGCAATGAGTAACAATAACTGTACCGTCCGTCTGGCAATTCGGCACTCCTGGCATGGCGTCGTTCAGGAAGCGCGTGGGATTCCCAAGCCATTGGGCGTCGCAGATTGAAAATCCAATTCCGTATTCGTAGTTAAGTTTCGCGTGTTTATGCAGAATCTCGCTGCATACGCGAAGAGAGCGACGAACCGAAAATCAAAAATCACGTATGCACGTCAGATTGAGTGAAAGAAGAAACATTTCACGCACGCGGCATTTATATTCGCGTCATGTTCACCGACCAGTTCGCCGATGTACTCTGTCCGCGCAGAAATTATCAGATAATCTACCATTCGCACGCGAGGGATCCGCGCGCACCGCCAATGACATCGCCCGCGCGGATGTTTTCCGATGCGAACGCGCCTAGTCCGTATTGTGAACGGCGGATCTCGAAACACTGTCCACCCGCCGGTAAGCCGGAAGTGTGCACCTCGGAGGGCACACATGCAACTCACCTTGAATTCACCGCGCTGGAGGTCCATATTCTGACACGGTGCCGCCGGCCCTGGGCCTCCTGCCTCTGGGTAATGTACATGCTCGTCCCTGTAAAACAGACCCCGCGTGAATACTATCGTCAACGACCCGAGGAGGAGACACACCGAGCATCACAACTTGTGCACAAATCTACTTCACACTCGCGGTTCATGACGCGGCACGCGCATTTAGAACCAGACTGGCAATGAGTGTACCTGCCTCTCCAGTTGGGTTTGCTGCAAGTGGCGTTGCAGCCCATCCAACGCCGTTCGCCTTATGATATTCGCATGTCGTCAGTCAGGCGTGTGGGGAGACGCGGAGGAGAGATACGCACAGGTGGGTGAGCAGCGGCAGTTTTGTTCGCAGAATGACTTCGCTCGAAAGCATTCACAGTTGACGCGCGAGGTGCAGGGCCCGGGGTGGTCGCAAGGGGTAACAATCCTGGCAGCGACAATTTCAACAAACCAAAAAAAGATTTATGGGTACACACTCACAGGTCGAACGGCTTCACTTGAGATAAGAATGAGCCAACAATTTTACGCGGGGTTCTTTGAATGTGAGATCCTCACCGAAATCCTTGTACGCCGTTTTCTTCTTCTTCTGGTTTTTTCTGCGTTTCTTTTTACCAGAACCAGTGGTATTGTGATCTTCAAGTGGCAGAATGTCTCTGTCATCGAGGAGCTGTCTCCGATTGAAGAATACCTACAAACAAGCCTGAGTAAAAATGGAGCCGTCCACAATCTGCATCCTCGCCTGTCGGCATCGGAGCTTGCAGATGAAGGCCAAATCACAAGGAAGCATATCTGGGTCGAGTTTAAGGACACTGTCGAGGCGTGCAAAAGCAGCAAGAGACACGTCATCTGCATCATCTTCCTGTGGGCAAAGATGAGGCAAGGTCGTCGCATCCGAGGGGGACCCTACCATGTCGTCGGGATTTATGAGCAGGAAACAGTCTTCCCCACATGGATCCCCAGACTGTTCGAAAAACTGCTCGCTGGTGAGATGCGGGTCTTTCGGGGAGACCGCGGGCGTATGCATGTCCCATTCCGGTGAAACTACCTTCCTGATAAACAATCCACTCTCGAAGACAGTAGATGTACACGTACCATGGACGTGGCAGTAATGGTGCAGGCAGCTTAAATTGAAGCAAAAAGTCGTGCGTCCTTTGTTGACATGTGCGAATACGTCGTTCGGCGTGGGGAACGCTTGGGCAAAATGAGGCGGGAGCGGGGTCTTGCGTGAGGAGGGTACACCATCGCCCCAAATGACGTCGGGAAGATCTCTGAAAAGGAAAACAGTCGGAACTTTTGCGAAATGAAAGGCGCACGACCGCTTGCCTTTGGCTGACGTCCCATAACAGCCCGCTAGCGTTGCTGAGCCGAAGCTCGCGAAAGAAAGTAGTTGCCGCCAAATTCTGGATCACGATATTCAGGTCCTCGGCGGAAAGGCCATGCTCGACGTGCAGGCGACGGACGGTCTCATATTGAATCACCTCCTCTGTAAAGACGAATCAGCGCACAAGTACAGGGTGAACAGAGGAAAATTTACCGTCGGCATCCCGCTGGTCGGACCGCCATTGAACGTCCTCGAATGATGATAGGTATTGCTCGCGCGGGAATTCTGGGTCTGCTGGGAAAGGGATGAACGGGGCCGTTTTAATGTCGATCATGCGCGCATTCATGTTGCGCGATGCGGGGGTGACGAACTGATACGGGGGGTGTGGGGGAAATGTCGCGAACTCAGTTGGTTTCACCACGACGAGCGGTATGCGCTCCCCAGGGCCGATATTACCATCTTCGTCGTAGGTCCAGCTAAATAAACACTTGTCTTCAGATTCCCCGGGCTTAATTGGAGGATTTGGGGCAGGATCGTATGTATTAGCAGGCAGGCGGAATCTCTCTAGTGCCACAATGTTGGTGGTAGATTCAGGAAAGACCCGACTCCAAGTTTCGGCAATGTCTTTGGCTTTCCACGAGAGGTATTCAGCCTGGACATTGGCGTAGAGCAATTTTGCGGTTTTAAAATCCCTGTCGGATTTCTGAAGGTCCTCCATGTAAGCGGTAAGTACAGTAGTTGGTTGGAGAAGTAATCCTTGTATGGGCTTATTTCGAGTTGCGTGCAACGCGTGTGCAAAACCACCTAAACCACACACCACATTCTTAGCAGCCAGCTGCTTGCAAGAGGCTGCTTCGGCTGGGGCTCCAGCCTGCAGGAGGCCATTTTGTTTCCCTCATTCCTCTCATGTCGACAGACTCTTCCACCTCGTCTCCAGCTTTACTCGTTCCTACCCCTTCAACATCGACTAACGTCGTCGGTGAAGCTCTTCTGGCATCCGGCGATGAAACCGAGTCGGACTCGCCGCCTGCAGTACCCTGGAGGACGGCCGCTGATTCCAGAAACATCGTGTACCTTGGGCACACAAATTGGCGCGCACAACATGCACCAGAGGTCGAAAGGCCGCGTCTGAGGAGGCGAATCATAGTACGGAGAAAGCGGCGTGTCGTCCATGAAATTGGTATTAGTGCGTCGCAGTCTCACTGGTCGAATAATCGAGCTCACCGAGCGTATCCGTAGCTCGAGATTTCTTCTTGATAATATCACTGTGTTTCGTCCTCGCCTGTCTCCTCATTGTCTTGTTGCGGCCCATCGTGCTCGAGATATGGTGGTACATTGACGATTCCTACTGACACGGACAAACGGCATAGAAGGTACAACAGAGAAGTTACAGTAAAACCGACACCCTACTCTTCATATATCCGCACACCACCTCCCCCCCAGCGATGCATCACAGCGCTCCCATCGCCTGTCGGCTGTGAGAACGCGACCTGCCCCTGACGCGGATCCAATTTGCATCCGTACACAAACGTCTCCGCGGCCGCCGAGAGCAATTTGCTCGCCACCCCCTGCCGCCGATGCGCAGACGAAACGAAGAGGCGCGGGATCCCGAGCGGCGTGGGCAGCGCAGCTGGGTGGCAGAATATACCGGACCTAGTATCGACGAGCGCCGTTGAGATCGGCGTTGATTCCGCATCGGATGAGGGTGCGCAGGCGGCGACCTCGGCGGGGGTAGCAATGGCCATCGCGGTGGATATCCGCTGCGCAATGACACACCCAATAATCTTCTCGCGGCTCGGCGACGTGATCGAGGGTACGAGGAACAGGTACGCCTTGGACACGTGGAGGATGGAGGGCGAAAGAGGCGGTGAGGATAGCGTGATGTTGATAGTGTCGAGAAGGATGGATAGCTGCGGGATAGTTAGCACTTGGGGAGGCATGTAAATTGGATGGACAGTACCTTGGAACCAATCTTGCAATTCGCATCCGCCTTGAAACAAATTATCCTGCCCTTCTTGCCGTCTTTGAGTTTGATGCCAGATGCCACTTCCACTACGCCCGCCTTGGTCTTTTCTTTCTCTTCCTCTCTGCCCCATTCCATACCCTTCTGGACGCGTGCGCAGTGCGCCTTGTGGAGCGACTCGTCGTCCTGTGCGCCTTTGGTGTACGACAAAGCACATAGCGGGCACGTCCGCAGGATGGTCTGGTCGATGCAGAAGTGAAGCTGTGTGAATGTCTTTGCTTTCGACTTTGGCTTCGCAGTCTGTTTCGCCTTGAGCTTGGGCTTCTCGAGGAAGTTCTTGGGCTGCTTCGCTGCCGGCGCAGTGAGGTTCTCAAGACTCTCTTCAAGCGGGCGTTTGCGTTTCTGGCATGCGACCGGGGATGAGGAAAGAGACGACGGCGGCGAGGAGGGCAATGAAGTGCGGTTACGGGAGGCATATGTCCGTTGGAACGACATGGCTCCGTCCGAGTTGCGTTTGAGTTGCGTACACAGCGCGAACGTGATGTTTGTGCCTATTTACGCGTCTGACCCCTATCCTCATCAAAGTAATTCCTCATAAAGAAAATATTTGACCTAGCTAGGAGACTACGCTCACGCAGGGCTCCAGACCGTCACCGTCGAAGCAAATCCATTATTGTTGTCCTTTTGGTTCACCACTCCTTCGCCGTCGACGGTAATCTGGAAGGTGCTCGCCACCGTCGCGAGACTATATATGTGAACGGACGAGTCACTGATATTCACAATGTGGGTTTGGCAATTGCGTGTGGCAATGCAATCCTGCGAATAATTCGAGTAGAAACTGTACAGGCCAGCACCTAGAATAAAGTGAGTAAAATGCTTGACGAAGTCGCTGTGCACGTACCGAAGATCAAGATGTTGGACGACGATTGAACGATGAGTCCCCAGGCCATGTTTATGCCTGGTGGAAACTCGGGGTCGCCAAGATCGCTGTTGATGCTGAAGGGGTAAGGCAAAGGGGGGCTCAAGGGCTGGAAATACGGCTATAATTTCACAAGATTTGGCCTCGGAGAAATATGCTTCAGCGTCCCCATGCTTACCGTTTCAGTCTGGATCAAGCCCATATAATGGTTCTCAGCGTTGAGCAATCGATATTGGTAGAGCGTGTGGTGCTCGGCTTAAATAGATTCAGTAGCTGGCACCCTTCTTCAAGTTCGTATCGAGACTGACAGGCTGTTCCTATCATCCAGACAGGTCCTTTCGACTCGGACAAAATTCCTCTCCCGGAGAATATCGTCAGCTGCGAAATACCGTCTTCGTCGAGAGTGTGATCTGCCAGCCAGACCCACATCCCCTGCAAAAAAATGTTGATCATCGGCCAAACAAAAAAACATGCGCACCTCGAGATATGCAGTTGAGTCACAAGTGAGATGCAACGCCATGAAAGCGGCCATACACCCCGCTGTATCGGTCCCGGGCAGACATTGTTCAATTTCCAGATTCGTACCGGCAGCTATTTCGCATGTACAGTCAGAAGAAGGAAATCAACCCAATAAATATTCATTACCTCCTCCGAGTCGGATATGGGTGTCCCAAGTGCCTGCGGAACCTTGCGTGGTCTCCTTTATGTTCCACTCCACTACAATAGCTCCAGCGGCTGAGCACAAAGTCAGGCCCCGCAACACGTCGCAAATAACTGCACGCGCCTGGACCGACTGTCGAGAATATCAGGTCGGTTATTTCGACTATTCCTTCGGAACCCGGTTCGCCGACTCTCACGACAACTTGGGGATTATTCTGATCTTGGAATGCTGCTCCCTTTCCGGATATGACAGACCACGCTTCGCCGACAATCCGGGACCCAGCCGGTATGGTGATGGTCGATGTGACGATGTATGTTCCCGCATCGAAGAAAATAATTTTGCAACCGGCATACTATCAAAAGGAGTGAAGCCAGAACGGGATAGAAGTTAAAAACACCCTACTTTACTAAGAGCTGCATTGATCGCCGCGGTGTCGTCGGTTTCGCCGTCTCCCGTAGCTCCTTCGTCGCGCACACTGACGAACTGGCCGACGTGGTAGTTTTCGTATTGGGGATGGGTTCTACCGAATATTTGGCCAGCATCGTTCAGCAATGCACGATATTTGGGTGGAGTGGGTATGACGTCCTTAGTGAACACCCCCGTGGAATTGGTCCCCTTGTATACGTTTCCTTGAACCCAAGAATCGATCGCGACGTTACCCAAACCTCCGGGCAATACGACACTGCCGTCAGCAACACCGACCGCCGTGGTTACGTTGTTCAGTTGGATATTATTGAGGACTACGGACCCGACCAGGGTCCCGTTGCTGGGCGAAGCAGAACGAACAAAAATCGGGGTGTTGGAAACCGTCGCGTCGATGATCGCTTCCGCACCGACACCCTATAGGAAATATTCAGGAGACCATTTTGGTCCGACGCGGTCGAGACTTACACCTAACAAGTCGAAGCCAATCTAAATTTCCGTTCGTCAGAATGAACCCGCTGAAAACTGGGACAAACCTGGCAGTTGTTGATAGTCACGTTTTGGAACGTCCAGCCTGATAGGGGGTTCAGCATTCACGCAAGTGACACACCTCAAAGCATACCCCAGGACCAAACTCCCTGAATGGCCGTTTGGGCGTTATTTATGACAATGTTTCGGACCGTAAATCTTTCCACCGATGTCAGAGTCGGTTCTGTAAAACAATCGAGCAACACACTGTTGGTTTCCGACCCACATCCCAAATTTACCTATCGGATATTGGACGATGCACGTCGAGGGAATATAAGGAGCTACCGCCGTTGAACACCAAATCGTTCATGAAACCACCACTGAATTTACATTGAACGCTCATCATTGAAAACCGGGGATCGGAATCGCCACACCTTCCGTTCTCCATCCAAATTCCTGACAAATATGTGAAAGCTCTGTACATTTCAACACCGAGTATAGGCACCTTGCTGAGCATATGCGGGATCCGGCGACATTTGAAACACGATATTGAAAAGCGAAGTCGCTTGGGCCACCTGCGATCAGGGAAGTATTGAAGGCGCGCACTATCCTCGTGAAACCAACCTGCCAGTGTATCCCCGTTCCCACTGACGTCCTATTCGCATTCGGAGGGGGCACGCTTAACATGCGCGCGGTTGAAAATACATCCGAATATATACGCTGAGCATTGTGCTTACCGTCTGACATCAATTATGAAGTTTCGAACACTGCGGAAAAAGTTGTTCTGATTTTGATACCACTGCGCACCACCTGTAGACTTGTAAACAATTGTATTTGGTCGGTTTTGTGAGACAAACTCCCGCCTGGAATGTAAGGGTCGGCATCTAAGGGGAGACGTTTTCAAATATTGCGAGCCAAAATTTCGATTTCGGACGAACCAATGACGGCCAGATCAGTGAATGATGAGTCGGCGAGGAGAGTCGGAGGGTTTTTAGCATCACCAATGAGCTGAGTGTAGTAGTATGCGATAATCGATTTTTTTACGAGATACGTTCTAAAAAATATTAGCACTGGCATGATTTGCGCTTCAAAGGTTTGCTACCCGTTTGGCACGTAGACAAGGGCGGGTGTCACTCTGTGCAAGTTCAACGACTCTCGACAAGGATAATATTGAAAACTTGCGTGGAGGAGTTGCATGATCCACCACCCCCACAGCGATTTCCGAAAGAGATAGCAGCACTAGAAGAGGGTCGGTAAATGGACCTTGGGGAGTGGAGAGAGGGTACTTTATCGCGACACTATCGTCCGTTACGCCTAAGCCCACCGATGCATGAGGAAACTGAGATGAAATGGAAAAGAGCCAACCATCGCCTTTAGCACCGAAATCCTTGACATTTCTGAAAACTGGATAAGATGTGTTCTGGTTGTAGGCTGCTTTTCCTTGATGCTTGATTGCTTCGACCCAGAAAGGATCAGCGGGACCAGCGAGACCAACGTCAAGAGTTCGAGAGCTCAAGGGTGATTGTGCAGTTGTCATTCCTTGTAAGATGGTTTTCACACTGAAGATGTGTGGCAAAATCCCTGCTAACTTCATCGTGGAGTGAGCAGAACGAGGGATCACCAAAAGTCGAACGATTTACTGCAAATGAATCGGATCGCACTCGTAATCACTGGCCTCTGTGCTGTAAGGCCGTTTGCTAATATCGAGGTTGTTCAAGTAAGAAACAGTGGTTCCTCCGGAAACTTGGAACTGGTAACGCTCTTGCGACCGGTAGTCCGGTACGGTGCCCCAGTGTCAGAGGTTGTGATCGGTAATCGAGTGGCGCTTATTAGCGTCTTCGGCAATCGGGCCGGTTCTTTTCTTTCCTTTCGAACACCGCCGGCGGAGACTGTAAGCCACTACAGCTCCTCGCTGCTATATAATGGCACATACCCGACAGTTTCTCTTGCATACGCTCGTCGTGTATCATGGACGATCCCCCGAATGCGCTGGAGCCACAGTCTAGCGCCCTTCGCGCGGCGAAAGACATTGGTTATGGAATAGTGTGTATTCCTCTACCGTTGTTCTTTGTCCGTGTATTCATGGGAGAAGTTGGCTGGGATTGCATCCAAGATCTTCGAGCACCCCTTTGACCTAACCAAAGTCCGGCTGCAATGTAATGCGAACAGTGCGGTGTCGGATGAAAACTCATTTGCTGAAAGCCCAGGTCCTGGACGCGGAAGCTCGATTCACGGGGCCAATTGATTGTTTAAACAAGACATGGCGAAATGAAGGAGTTCGTGGCCTATATCGCGTTGGTTAACATTCTGTGCCCATTTTTTTGTCTTTTGACCCCGATTTTCAGGGCCTTCCGGCCCCAATTGTGGGTGCCATGGCTGAAAATGCTTCCCTTTTTCTGTCGTATCGCGAGCTGCAAGATATGATCAAGCGCTTCAACCGTCAGTCTATAAGTGAAGCCTCTTCGATGCCGCAAGTTGCATCAGCTGGTGCAGGCGCTGGGGCCATTACCAGTTTTCTTCTGTGCGTGCTTCCCTTGTTATAATCTTCGTCATTGACGTTCCACAGAACTCCAATAGAATTGGTTAAATGCAAAATGCAAGTTCAGATGCTTGTAACCCCCGTTTCAGGCTCTGTGCCGTCGCAACAGCTACTTGGGCCGCTCGCCGTCTTTATGTCTGTCGTACGTAGCACAGGCGTCCGCGGACTGTGGCTAGGTCACACTGGCACTTTCATCCGCGAAACAGGCGGCACTGCTGCTTGGTTCTCAACGAAAGAGTTTGTTGCTTCTCTGCTCGTCGCGAGGCGCCAGAGAAAACCCACAGACGGCGCCGGCCTAACCTCTGCCTCTGCCCAGGAGCTTCGACCATGGGAATCAGCTGTATCCGGTGCCAGCGCCGGCGCTTCTTTCAATCTTGCGTTATTTCCAGCAGACACAGTAAAAAGTGCCATGCAAACGGAGGAGGAGCTTCGACCTACGGCTCAAACCCTGGGGAAGAAGGCATCTCCGAAACCCTCTTTTTTCGGGACCTTCATGGCAATGTACAGAGCGCAGGGCATCAAAGGGTTGTATGCTGGGTGTGGGATTACAGTGGCTAGATCTGTGCCGAGTAGCGCCATTATTTTCTTGATCTACGACGGTCTCAGCAAACGATTCGGTTGAACTGTACGTACTCTCTCGATGTTCCTTCTGCATTTGCATTGAAACGTAGGCGTATCAGACACAAGGTTGTACATTGGGTTCTAAACGGGCATCAGATCTGTGCAAAACCCTGTACAAGGGCTTCGCACTCGAGCGGTGTTTTGGCAATGCCGCCGGACATGAGATAGACTCGGAGGTTTTCCTCGCTCCTCAAAGCCAATGTACGGAGATGTATTTCGCCGGTTATTCGCGCCCGTTGAAAGGCTTCAAAGAGATGAGACATTGATGGGTGACATCCCGCCAGGAAAGTTTTGATGGTTGCGGGGCCCATACCACTGCCACTGGGCACTTCCTGTCGATAAGTATTTTTGTTCGTCCGTGATTTCCTCTTTTTCCGAGACTGGACGACGACATTAAATGTCCGCATCTGTAATAAGGAGACAACTGACCCGCTTCTGGAAATATCCGGCCTTGTAAGCGACATAGCACGCTGCATATCGTTGTAGATGGTGCAGCAATGCGATGTTTTTGCGACAAGAACCAAAAAAACTTGGAAACGAAACCATGCTCTTCAAAATGATTACTTCCAACTTGAACATGTTTCATCGGGTTGACGAGCCGACCTTGTCTACAAACAGGTTGAGTGCCACCGGTTGCGGCCGGATTGGCCTAGTGACTCGAAGAGTTCGGTCGGCATGCTGTTGCAGTCGGCCCTGACAAAGACGCATAAGATGTATGCTGCGATGGTAGTGCAACCCACTATGATTTTATCAAACAATTGAGGTTGGTTTTGCAACGAGAGTGCATTTTGCAGGGCCTCGTCGACTTTGCCATCTAGGAATTCTACTCTCCTCCCAACGAAAGGATCCGACTCGTCGTCTGAGTCGGCGATGTAATTCTTACCAGTCAATTATCTCAAGGAGCGCAGTGAGAGAACGGGCAAACACACCATGATATCCTGGGGAGTTCTCTTATTGAATCGCACCATTACACGACAGCCTTGTGTATTATAAAGAGTCGTGGACCAGCGCCAAACTATGGAACGTTCCAGATCAAGTTTAAATCACCCATTTAATTCCTTGTTTGCCCTGGAACTTCTTAGTTATGGAAGCGCGCGGTTTCAGTTTCAAGGAGTTCAATTCATCCGTTTCACAGAAGAACAAATGCAACACACGAAGGTCACATTCGGGCAAGAGGTGCTCGATCTCTGGATTGGGGGGGTCGTGGGACTTATTAGCTGATCCAGAGATCGAGCACCTCTTGCATTCGGGAGCGCAACGAAGTCAAATTCAACGATGAAGCACGTGAGTTGAACGTTGAACCTTTAGATCTGACAGTGAGCCTGAACTGCAAGAGGTGAGCGATCTCTGGATCGGCCAATACGATTATGTCGGCTGATGCACTCAGCAGCCGGCAATCCCCGATGACCAGTTCTCTGGCCTTCCGTCAATGCACAGGGTACTCGACATTGTCATTTCATGTTGAAATAGCTACAGTAAGGATGTTGACTGTGCAACCGGACCTTAATCAAGTCCGACTGCTTCGCTTACTGCGATCTCTGCGCATTCTGCGCAAGGCTGTATTTTCTTACTTTTATGTATTCTGTATCTCACTGTGCCGCAGAAGCTGTAGATAGCTGTTAGTTTCCTTTTATATCTATGGCTCGAGTATTTATACAGACTCGTAGTGTACGCACCTCAGCGTTGTTCCTACAACACTGAGGTGAGCTAACTTGTACTGATATTCCTGACCGCGTACTCATGTACTTGTAGTGATTATTGTTTAGGTGAATATTATTCATAGCGTTGTTCCTACAACACTGAGTGATTATTGTTTAGTTTCTACCAACAACAGGTTATTAGGCCCCGCGTCTGACTCTGTGATCTACCTGCTTGTTTAAATCCCGTAACCCTATTTCCCGATGACTACTATCGCCGCCGACATCACCTCCATCTCCCGTGTTCCTGTCCTCCAAACCGATGGAGCCAACTGGCTTATCTTCTCAACCCGCTTCAAACATTTCGCCAAATCGAAGTCTGTCTGGGGTGTCACGCTCAAGGCTCAAGAACACCTAATGGACGCACAATGTGGATTGGAGGTGCTCGGTAAGAGTGAGGCTCGAAGAATGATGGAATAAAAGACTAAGGAATACAAGCGACTAGCTACACTACTTATACTGTTCAACTGTGGCTATGTAACTAGTGCTAATAATATATACAATAGAGCGTCCATGTGCTACAAGCACCATAACCATGTGTTCTGAGTAATAAACATGTATAAGGGTTTGGGATAACTTATATCTCACACCCGGCTGAACTGGTCCAAGTTCTATATTTTAGAATAGGGCAGCGTCAGCATTGGGTCCAAGATTAGTTTGGCCCACGTAACACTGCCGCTCGTAACTACACAGAATGATGGTAACAAATAATATAGTAAGCGACAATAGGTAAGGTGGCGCGCACTGCAATGAGTAAGGATCCTTACACCACCCCCTCCTGGACAGAGTCCACGTAAGGATGCTCACGGGTACGGGTTAACCCGCCGGGTTTCCGGGTCGGGTCCACCGGGTACGGGTCCCAGGTTGAGCCGATTGGCAACCCGGAGATACCGCGTACCCGACCCGCGGTACAACGGGTATCAACGGGCCGGCCGACTCAGGCGGGGAAGACATTTTTCACTCGAAAAAAAACAATCATAAGAGCACAGTTGAGATCCATTTCCTACATTCAGAGCAAACTAATCACAGAATGAAGAGATCCGGATCAAGAAATCTGAAGCCTATACAAGTACAGCAAAGAGGGAGGGAGAGACTCGGACAGCATGGAATATATTAACGCGAGCCGCTGTAAGCGCGTACTGTTTACGGAGGTACCTACTAAATTTCTAGGTGCAAAGGCAACCATATGATGTCTGTTATCCAGACGGCAAAAAGGCATGGCAGGGCGGGCGACTGCAGAGCGAGGGGGATCATGAGCAGTGTCGAGTTGAACACGCGAGGGCAGAGCTAGGCTCGGACCCCCGTTTGCGGAGCATGGCTCGGATGTGCGGAGAATCCACCACTCAGGATGGCACTGTGCAATTAGTGAAAGACGGAGCAGAAGATTATACTCATACTTCTCGCAAGTCTGGCAACAATCCCCCTTTTCTCCTTCCTCACGACACGGACTCTCCTTCAGCAGCGGGAATAAACGAGCGGTGGTGGAAGAGCTTGAAGATGCGATGTTCACAGTCTAGCGCTTACAAGGCCCCACGCTGATCCGCGTGCTTGGAATTTTGACCGGGGATCAGGGCACAAACAAGCGTCCATCCTGATCGGGGATCACGGTTGCTTGACAGGAGGTGGACAAACATGGGTCCACCTTCGAACATATGTGCCCACTTTCTTTCTAATATATGCTAGTTCATCTTCATCGCCCTCTCGTTCCGTTCTCGCCCCCTTCTTTTTACTCGTCTCTTTCCCCGAGCTTGCTGGGCAACAAAGGGGAGGTTCATGTATATTCTGTTCAATTCAAATCTTCGATCGGCGATTGCTACATTTCCAATCTTTGAGTGGATACGGGGATGACCCCACGCTTTGCTTTGAAGATCGGATGGCTCCCTTCTTTACTCTCTCCATTCCTGCTGAACATACTACTGTAACACAGTGATATGTTCACCATTGCACGACAACTCCACGTCCTTTGTTGCTGGATTTTCCGAGTTCTCCAATGACCCCCTCTGTTCATTCCATCACCCCTCTCTGTCCGGTTCAATGCGGTGCGTAGACAGTTGTCAGGCACTCCAGGGGAGAACTAAATGAAATTGGGACAGTGAGGAATATAAAATCACACCGCGTCTGTACTGCCCTCACGATATGGCACCCTCTATCATCTCGCGCTCTGCGAGCGCGGTCTCCAAGGGCGCTAGAAAGCTCAAGAAAAAAGTCAGCAACGTCATCGAGTCCATCTCCAGTGGTAAGTGTTCTTCGTTTTCACTTGATCGTCTCGTTCTGTAACTGAATTTTTTCAGGTCGTAGTCGCAAATCAAAGAGTACGGACTTGGAAAAGTCGGAGAAGTCGGAGAAGTCTGCAGAGAGTGAAGCCGGTGCGTTTCTCAATTTATGATACACCTCATTTTATTGACAGAGGACTTCAGACGACAAGCATGCGAAATGGACCTCGCCTATCTACACCTTCTTCGAGGACAACGTCGAGACTCTTACCGACCCTCGTGATGGTCGCAAATACCAGGCTTTCAAGTGTAAGGTGCCTGGCGGGTGCAAGAGCAGATCTGGTGCGTACTGCATGTCCGTTTCGCTATATTTTATATTCTAACTTGTCCTAGAATTCCTCAGTGTCAAGTGCTACCAAACCAAGGTTAATGGCGACCCTCACAGCGACCGCTCGTCCACCAGCAATCTCAAGAAACACGCGAAACAGTGCTGGGGCTCCGATGTCGTTGAGGCTCGTATCAAGGGTGTTGCAGCCGACGCCAATCGCGACGGCAGCATTTTTGCGGCATTTGCTCAGTCTGGACAGAGGCCTGTCAACGTCAGCCATCGTACCCACACTCAGCCGGAATTTCGGTGTGTTCTTTCATTTTCTTTATCAAGCCTTACTTACTGCTTATTAGTGCACGTCTCATTCGTTGGATTACTGAGGCAAATCGGCCCCTCAAGATCGTCAAGGATCGACAGCTCGAGGATCTTCTTACCGCCGGTCGGCCCGAGCTCAAAGTCCTGAGTCGCAGCACCGTCGCTCGTGATCTCAAAGCCGTATACGAGCGGTCGGCTGACCGCGTCAAGAAACTTCTTACGGTACTGGTCTTTTTTTTCGTTGGGTTAAATCTTGGTTAAAGAAACTGCCTTTAGGAATATGATGGTCGCCTTAGCTTCGCAACAGATGCCTGAACGTCTCCCAACCACCGTGCCTTTGTTGCCTGGACCGTTCATCTCCAGCACAAGGGTGAGCCCCTGGTCTTTCTTTTGGATATATTCGAAGTTCCCGAGGTGCGTCTCCATAACCTCTCTCTTCTGTTGCTCACCAGCTTGGATAGTCCCATACTGGTGAAGTCCTCGCACGCGAGTTTGATGATATGCTCAGACGCTTCGGGCTTGAGCGCAAGGTGCAATGTTTTCAGTTGCTTTTTATTTTATATTTGCTGATACTGTATAGATTCTGGCATGGACAGGAGACAACGCCACCTCAAATGACACCCAGAACACCGAGCTGGATAGAAGTCCCGAGAACGACTTCGACGCCGCCAACCGTGTCCGGTGCTTCAACCACACTATGAACCTCGGCGTTAAATCATTCATGCGACCTTTCCAACCCCGTCCCAAGAAGAAGGACGCCTCTGGGAATATCATCGATGCCGGCGACGACGACACGGACCTCAAAGAACCGATTATTGACCTCGACCTGGACGAAGACAGCGACAACGACAACAATTCTATTCCCGACCTCGATGAGAACTCCGACACCAGCTCTGTGGCCGCTGCCGATGTCGAAGGGGATGCCTTTGATGATCTTGGGGCACACAAGCAGGCAGAGATGTTGCGAGAGACTAAGGAGGCTAAAACGGCGGTCTCGCGAGTACGTTGTGTCTTTTGTAATGTATTTTAGTAATTTAACTCTTCGCTCACAACTTCTCTCAGCTTCGTAAACTTGCGTTCAGCCTTATCAACTCACCCACCATCGGCCTCCCAGCTTGGCGTCGGGCGTGTACGAAGCATAAGCTGCGTGTCCGCTACATCCCTCGTGACGTACCTACTCGCTGGAACTCAACTTACGACATGATGGTCTTCGCCGTACGTTACAAAGCTGCAATTAACGAAATTACTGGCGACCGCGAGCTCAACTATCGGATTTTTGATCTGTCGAACAATGACTGGGTTATCATAGAAGATATGGTTCATACGCTTGAGGTGCGTGATTAAGCATTCCGACTATTCCTTCCTGATTCGTAACCAGGTGTTCAAACACGCCACCCTTCTCTTCTCTTCAGACGAGAAGAGCACCATTGCCAACGTCATCACGACCATGGATAAGATCGATGACCTTCTTACCAGCACCATTGTCTCGCCTTCTGCTCGCCGTCCCATCCATAATTCAGTTCGTAAAGCACTCAACCTCGCCAAGACCACCCTGAACAAATACTACTCTCGCACGGATGCTTCAAACGTCTATCGTATCGCAATGGGTGCGTTAATATTACATATTTTGATTTACGTCCACTGACAAGACTTCAATTAGTGCTTCATCCGAGTCTTAAATTGGAATACTTCCGCTTGCGCAAGTGGGATCAAGAATGGATTGACACCGCCGAACAGCTTGTGAAAGACGAGTTCGAGATGTCCTATAATTCTCACGACAACGATGTTGAAATCGTTGACGGCGGTGATACAGTCCGTCATGCCTTACCTCTTCATCGTGCTTCCCTCACTATCATTCCAGATCAGCGTGACGTCTAGTGGTGTTGAGCTGGACATGGCTGCAGACTGGCTCCTCGACATTGACGTGCCCTCGACACGCACCGGCAAATCCGAGCTCGAACAATATCTCGCCGAGCAAACTGTTCCCTGCGTCCGAGACCCTCTCAAGTGGTGGTACGCAAAGCGGGATATCTGGCCGAAACTGTCTCACATGGCTTTAGACTACCACAGCATTCCATGTACATTCTTTTTTCTGCTTCCTTGGGCCGCTAATACTAATTCGGCCTGCAGCCACATCTACCAGCGTGGAGCGTGTTTTCTCACAAGGCCGTCACATCTTGTCGTTCAGCCGTAATCGTCTCACGGGTGCATCCATTCGGAGATTTCTATGTTTGGGCAGCTGGAGCCGGAAGGACCTAGTTAGAGATGATGATGCTGTGAAGGCGGTAAAGCAGCAAATGAAGGGGAAAGGGAAGGGGAAGAAGGATAGTGATGCTGTAAAGCGGAAGCGGCCCGAGGAGAGTGACGAAGGCGATGGTGGAGCGGGGAAGAAAGCACGTAAGGCATGAGAAGTTGATATACGTACAGTTATGTGATAAATTAGCTAAATTACATGGCTTACTGTGATGATTCCAAGATAGTACCGTGGGTCGATACCGGTCCAATACCGTGCGGGTCATACCCGCGGGTGCAACCCGTGCAGACCCGGCTGAGTTCGGGTCCGGGTTTATACCCTGACCCGGGTAGGGTACGGGTTTGGCGGGTAAGGGTACGGTGTCAGCTGCTGAGACCCGGACCTGGACCCGTGACCATCCTTAAGTCCACGGCTGTAGCGGGCGACGAGGCTGGAAAGCAGAGGTGTCCGCGTCACGCAGATCATTCTCAGGCCACGGCCGTGGAGAGGCGCGTTACGCGTCCTACACCCGCGGCCACGTCGATGCTTCAGGCGTTCGTCGCACCCGCTGGAAACAGTGGGTAGCCGCTCACGGTGCCTGGGAGGGTGACATGGTGAAGGCTCGTCCATGGGATGACGTCGGCAGCACTTATGGCATCGACATCGGCACGGTTGCAAGGAAGTGCGCCCTGGAAGTCCTCCTGCGTGGGGTCGGAGCGGGCGCTGGTGACGTTCCGGCAAGATCGTGCAAACGATTCGAGCCTGCAAAGAGCGTCGCTGTTGGGGCCGATGCCATGCTGTATGAACCAGGATACTACGTGCGACCAGTTGATATTGCTGGTTGAGAACGGGTAGTGCTCCAGGGGCAGGTCGTCATAGGCGTATTCTCTGAGCTCCGCAATTCGGGTGTATGTGCCGGACACGGACAGGACTCGCCACGCGACTTCCGCGAACAGGGCGCGTTCGATGGATGTGCCATTGCGGACGTGCACTGGGAATAGCCCGTTGGCGGTCAGCCATGAGGCAACGTCCGGCGAGTAGGGCGTGCGGCTCATGCTGTCGGCGGGGGTGTATTCGGTCTCGCTGACTCGAAATCCATGCGGCCAGTCGACCGGATGAATTTTTTCGTAGATGGCCCCAGCCTGAGCATAGGACGTGTGAGTCGCCGAGATTGTCTTCGCGTCAGTGGCCGCGGGATCCGTTAGGATAACGGACGTCTGGTCCATTGGTGCTGCTGACTCGCCGAGTCGAGCCATCGCTGCGGGATCTGTCATGACGACATCCTCCTCCGTATTCCGTGGCGCGTCGGGCGTCTCCGGCGGGGGTGGCGGGAGCTCAGACGATGTGGCTTCTATCTGTGCGGGGGCGCGGCGGCGGGGCGGCCGGAGCTTCTTCGGTGGAGCGAACGGGGATCCCATAGTGAGTATACGGTACTCCCATGTAGCAGATCCCTGTTTGCTCAGCAGGTAGATGAGGCCGGGGGAACGCGCTGCCGTAGCGTCTTTCGAAGACATCCGCATCCAGTAGTGCATGTATGCGTATGCGCCCGGTTCGGTGCAGCGGGCCCAGCGGATGATGTTAGCGCCCTGCTCGACGGTGACCAGATCCAAGCCAGCCCATGGCCCAAGCTCAGGACCTTGGGGAAACGGCTTCTTGTCGTAGACGGTGCCATTTTTCTCCTTTGAGAGCGCCGCCTGGCGGTGCTCATGCTCGTCCGCGGCCCAATTGTGTGGTAGCCGGGCGGACTCCGTGTCGGACCCGTAGTCGGATTCGTCGTCGCGGCCATCCTCGAGTGGGCAAATCGGGTGGCCCTGCTCGTCGCGATCCGCCGTCGCGATCTCTGGAGGGTGCACGGTGCGGACCCACTTGGACGTGCGGTCACGGCGGGAGTCTAGCGCAATGGCGCGGAGAGACGCCACAGTGGCGTGGCTGTCGTACAGCTTGCCGCGGTGGTGTGGGGTATCGCGGCGCTGCGCACCATGGTAGTCGCGGCATGGGGAGACGCTGCGGCCGCGGTGGTGGGATGACGAGGTGCGGGATGACGTATGAGAGCCTCGCGAGCTGTAGGACGCCCTTGACGATGACGTGGTCGACTCGCGTCCGTACGGTGAGTGATTGCGGCGTCTCGCGTGCATGTCGACCGGCGGTGTCGGTCCGTACCTGTAGTACGCTCTGGGAGGCACGGGTCGGTCCATGCCAGGAGCGGGCGCGCGGGGCACTGACCTTGGGCTTTCTCGTGGAAGCTCTTCGTAGCGGAAGAAGGACCGCTCATCGCGGGCGTATGGACCGCAGTCGTCCTCACTCCGAGACGGTGCCCGGGCCCCGAAGTGTCCGGAGCTCTTCGGCCGCCCATCGTGTCTGGGCTGTGTGTAACCGAGGGCATTGACATCCGCAATCGTATGGTCGTGGGCCGAGAGGTGCGCGTCTCGGACGGCGCGTGGGACAAAGGGCGGTGGGGGAACGTCAATTGGGACGCCCACGGCAGGGACCCAAGTGGGTATCTCGTCGGGGCCTTGCCAGGTGCCACCTTCGAGAACTCGGTTGTAGAACTTGCCGCGTTGGTGGCGAGCCTCAATGTAGCGCTCGTTGTCGACCCAGTGCGTGTTGGAATACATTAGAGTGGGCCGGGTGGGATGAAACGAAGTGGAGGGGAATGGGATTTCAAGTGAGATGTGGGCCCATGCCATTATGAAGAGAAAGCGCCAGCGTGGGTATCTTGATGCGAAAGATGGTAGTACATGGTGATCTGCCAATCACGGACCAACGGGCCGAGGGAGATCCTGCCATTTCTGGACAGACATCACCTCGAAGTAATCATCGAGTGCGACACACTCGTTGAGGGCGCTGGGCTTCTCCCAGGTGAAGTCCCCGGCGGTCCACTTGACGTGAAATTCGACTGAACGAGGCCCGACCCAGCGGTGTGCAATGATCTCATCAATGAACCATTCGGGATCGTCGGGCATGCCGAAATCGTAAAACCGATTGGCCTCCCGGCTAGGGAAGATTGTTTCATCATTCGCTTGGTGCGGCCGAAGTAGGGAGGAGTGGAATGTCAGGTGGATGTGCCGATTTTTGAGTTCGGTGGATAGCTCCAAAGTGTACGTGGACGTCCTTGGGCTCGCTTTTGAAATCGTGTAGGGGCCAATGAACTTTGGTGCCAATTTCCTCGCACGGCCTTTCGGAAGATTCAGGTTCTTCGTTGATAGGAACACCTTATCCCCAATCTCGTACGGAATTTCTTCGGAACGGCGCTTGTTGGATTGGAACGTAGTGTGGACCCGGGCCTCGATTATGGCGTCGTGAGCACGTACTATGTTTGCGAGGGCTTTATTGACAAAATCCTTCACGCCGGGGAGTTCCTTATTGGGGTTCGGAATGCTGCTCAAACGCGGTAGGTACCCGTAGTTGAGCTCAAAGGGGGCAAATCCGGTGGATGCCCTAATGCTGGAATTGATAGCAAACTCAGTCATGGGGATGTGATGGACCCAGTCGCGCTGTGTGGGGTCGACCAATGACCGGAGTATCTGGGTAACGTTCCGAATGGCACGTTCTGAGGCCCCGTCCGTCTGCGGATGGAAGGAGGTGGACATGAGTAACTTCGTGCCCGTGAGTCGGTGAACCTCGTGCCAGAATTTCGAGGTAAATTTCGAGTTGCGGTCTGAGACGATGGACGATTGCATTCCATGCAGCCTGACTATATCCCGAATATAGAGCCAGGCCACGTCCGTGGACGTATCCGTAACTTTCATAGGTGTCAATGAAATCATACTTGTCAGCCTGCAGATCACAACCAAAAGGTAGTTGTACCCAAGACACGATGGGAAGGGCCCGACGAAGTCCATACCAACGGAGTCCCATGGGAATTCCGGCACAGGCATGGAGTGTAACTTGCTGGAGGGGGCGCGGGTGTCCGACTTGTGCATCTTGCATGTTCCGCAGGTGTTGCACAGGAGTTCTATGTCCGCCCATTTTTGGCCACCAGAACCAACGGCGTACGTATTCTGACGTCCGAAGTTCCCTGTAGTGCCCGAGTGTCGCGTGAGACTGGGCGAGTACCACCTCGGTGAGTCTGCGGCCACCTTTTCGAAGCGTGCGCGGGATGCAGAGAACACGTTGACCCGATATATTATTGCAGTACAGGAGCCCATCGGAGTAGGTGAATTGTTCGTATTCAGTGGGCTTCTCAATAATCTTGCAAAATAGGTTATCGGACACGTATCCCACGCGGATATCCTCCATGAACGCCGTGTCGCCCTCGATAGTCTCGCCGATTGGGGGGTCGGCCTTGAGGGCGTCCTCCAGGGATATGGCTGAAGTGTCAAATCCTTCCAGGGTGAGGGCTTCGGCGTGTTTCTCGAGCTCCTGGGCCTCTATAACCCTGTCTTCAACGGGGTTCTTAATCCTCCAGGCGAGAATTTCCACGGTTCCGGGGTCTAGTTCGGCCGCGCGCAGCCTGGTCATGTCTTCCAGATCGGGGTCCAGGCGGAAGTCGGCACTCACGAAATCATCCGGTGAGTACACATCCTCGTCCGTGTCGTTTTTGTAGAACCGAGAGAGGCAGTCCGCCACTTTGTTCTGGATTCCTTCGACGTGTCTGATCTCGAAGTCGAATCGTGATAGGTACTCGTCCCAATGGATGAGTCGACCGTTCCCAGTGCTGCGGGCCGCTGTCTTTACGCTTGTCAGGGCTTGGTGGTCTGACACAATGCAAAATCGTCGGCCGATCAGGCGGTCCTCCCACTTGATGAGGGACTCAATTATGGCCAGCGCCTCTTGCTCGTAGGTTTTGTATGATCGTTGAGCAGACATAAATTTCTTGGATAGGAACCCAGCAGGGCGACATGTGCGCCAATCGGGGCCTTGCCCGTACATTGCCCCTACACCAACGCTGGAAGCGTCGCATACAACCCAGATAGGGTCGGGGTTGCGGGTGTCGATTGGCTGAAGTATAGGTGTTTTGCGGACGACCTCTTTTAGCCCGTCAAGGCAGTGCTGGTGGAAGGGCCGCCAGAGGAAAGGCTGGCCATTGCGGCAGATTGACTCCAAAGGGGAAGTGAAGTGCGCGATGTCTGGGAGGAAGTGGGCGAGGTACTGGACCAGTCCAAGCAATCGAAGTACTTCGTTGTAGGAGCGAGGAGGCCTCCATTCGAGGACCCGGTTGATCTTGGCCATGTCTGCGTGGAGTCCACGGTCGTCTATCCGATGTCCTAGGCAATCCATGTCCTTGGAATAGATATCGCACTTCTTCCTGCTGAGGTACAGTTGCTGTTGCCGGAGGCGTGAGAATACCAGGTCAAGATGCTTCTCATGGTCCTCCACGGTGTCGGAGAAGATGAAGATATCGTCCAAGTAGACGTGGACATAGAGGCCAATCACATCTCTGAATGTCCAGGTCATAAGGCGCTGGAAGGTGGTGGGCGCATTACAATCTCCCTGCTGCATGACATGGGAGTACGCTGTCCCAAACGGCGTTGAGAACACTGTTTTCCATATGTCCTCTGGCACGATATGGATCTGTTCGTAGGCGTCAGACATATCAATCTTGGATCAATATTTGGCGCGTGCAACATCCATCCGGATGGCGTCTTGGTCAGGGAACGGGGTCACATCCTTAACTGTGTTCTCGTTCCGCTGGCGGGCGTCCACTATGGTGCGTAGGCCGTTGTCCTTTTTGGGTAGACACAACAGCGGAGCCGCTTGGGACGCGGGGCTCATCATATAGCGTTGTATCTTCTCATGTAGCAGGGGGCGCAACGCCTCGGGGCACCTAGGCATATGGTAGTTGTAGTTGGCCGTTTCGTCCACGAGATTGATCTCGTGGTTGATCTCCCGGAATGGAGGCAACCTGAGTGGGATGGGTCCCATCAGGTCGGCACAACTCTCATACCAGCGAGCCCGCAACTCATGCACTCGCGGGTCCTCAGGGAGGACGGGGGTCGTTTCACCCATGGTACGCCCAGCGTGTAGCCGGAGGACCTGTACCGCTCCTTCGAGCGCCTCGTTAATGCCATGAGGATCGGCCTCACCGGATAGCAACGTGGGATTGAGCGAAGAATGCTCAGTTATCCGATCAACCAGATGCAAGCCCTTCATGTGGACATAGGCGCCAGTGCTCAAGTACCTTAGGGCATCGTCCTCATTTGGTCGGATAAAGAAATATAGCGGGTTGGCCGGCAAATCGCCAGTGTCCCCGTCCTCATCCGAATCGTGGTCTTGGTCGTCCCACTCGTCGGATTCAGAGTCGGGTTCGAGATCCGCCTCAAGCGGAGTTGGAGGGAGTGGGGCTGCCGCAGGCGGGGGTATATACTGACCCGATAGAAAGTCAGATTCAAGCTCCAGGAGAGCGGGGTAGCCGTCTGGCAGCGATGGTAGGTATACACATTCATTGGGGTCCAAGTTCACGAGGTCGTAGTATGCATGGCCTTTGATCCCGCCGAAGTCGACTGGGGCGCGAGCGCCGTAATTGATACGAGATCGGCTTCCAACGCAGCCTAGTTGTAGTGTCACTTGCTCGTCCAGCTTGAATATGCGGCAATTTGTGGCCCGTGCGAACTCCGGAGTCAATGAGTCCGTGTTGCTGCCAGAATCAAACAGCATAAAGGCTTTTGTACCGCCGATATCCAACTCGGCCGTCAGACACGCGAGATCTTTGGCGAGTCGGGTGGGCTGATCAGATATTCCGATTCGGGGAGCGGATCGTGGGCGGTTCACATTGGCGATATGCTCAATACGCTGCGTCATGAACCGGACGCGGGATCCGGGCAATGCCTCCACGTCGTCGCCCTCAGGATCATGAGAGGCGAGACGCTTGTGAGTCACCTGTCGAGGAAATAGGTGCGGTGAGGTGTCGCGGAAGCCGTGCTGGGTGCGGTTATCCAGATCGTCCTCGTTGGGCTTCCACGTGTAGATATCCTCAACGAGTTCGGCGTCTAGACCGTAGGCTGAAGAGAATTCCAGTATAGCTTCCGCCATAGCGAGATCATGGGCGATCCGATTCTCGAGTCGCTGGGGATGAAGCGCGTGTACAGGCTGTGTCTTGAAGTAGAGTCTTCCTTGGTGATCAACATACGTGGAGCACAGCTTAGCCTCGCCCGCGAAGGTAACGATGCTCTTGAGTATACATTCGTCGCTGTCGCGGGCCTCGGCTGGTCCGAGAGCTTCTTCTGGTTGATCGCCGCTTTCGGATTCGGCTCCCGAGTCCGAGGACCTGGGGCTGTGCAGCGACGGATCTCGGAAATAAGGCTCTCCATAGTCCGGTCCCGGGTCCAACACCGTCTCGCTATCTCTGGCGAAGTTCGGGCCGCGAATCCACTCGATCTCCTCGGGCAAGTACTCTTCTTCAAGACGGGCGACTTCGGCCTGGCACGCGTCCCGCCATATGTCCCCGAAGGTGGGGTCAGTGTACGGGGCATCCTCCTCCGTGACCCAGAACATTCTCAGTGCCACATCAGCCGGGAACGAGCCCGGCATTGCTCTCATGGGATCGTCCTCTTCCTCTGTGTCCCCGGTCAAGCCAACTCCTTCGTCATTGGTGGACAACAGTATCCCTAGAGACATCAGGGATGCGTCGGCTGCGAGGCATATCACGTCCTCGTCATCAGTCGGGGGCGCAGCTACCATCTCGAATAAAGGGGGCGGAGTTAGAGGGCGGAGGGCCTCATGGTCAAGCAGCTCTTCGCTCACACCCCCGACTTCTCCCCACAATGCCGCGTCATCGTGAGCCGAAGTGATAATGCTCGATGAGGTCCCGGCGGGGGAGTGTCGCCCGCTCTGGGGTATTCCGATTCCGACGTCGCCTCAGCGCTTATAACTATGGGTAAGTCCAGTTCTTCCGTACTGGGAGTAGAGCTGGATGATCGTGATCCCAATCCGAGTCCGCTACTTAGCTCATACCTCACACCACCAATCGTAACAGTAGATGGGGGGACGTGGGATGGGCCTGGGGAGCTCATGCTTGGGGGAGGCGTCTGAGGCGCAGTGACCTCTGCTGCCTCGACGCTCTCATTATCGGCATCGCGTTCTGACTCAAGGTCTGGGTGCTCTTCCTCGTAGCGCCGGCCTAATTCGTCGCCGATAGCGTTGTGCAGGGCTCGAAGACGCGGAGTCTCGCGGTTGATCAGTCCCACGAGTTCCTGCATCTCCTCCTCGACGGTGGTCAGCATCTCCTTCGCCCGGGTCAATATTTGCCCAATTGCGAGGCGTGAAGGAGGGGGCAGCACGTCAATCTCATTGATTGTTTCCCGTGCTGCATCAGCGCACCGCACAGCCTCGTCCAGTACGTCGTGGTTGGTAGCCAGCACCTCCGCAAAGTGGGCGGACTGCTCGCGGAGTATCTCGCTGCTCCGCCCGAGGGTGGCGACGGAGACGTAGGGAGTGTTTCTGCGGCGGGCGATCCAGATGCGAGATGCTACTCGCGCCACGTCTTCGGCGCCTCCGAGTTGGAGAATGGCGTTCCACTCTTCAGTGGATGCTCTCGACTCCGCACGAGTACCGTATCGGAGCTGGTAGGCTTGGGCGAGTCCCGCGAATGTGGTTTCCCTGGAGAAGCGATACTCATGTCCGCGTACTAGCTCAAGGAGGCGGGTCTCTCTCTCGGACTCGCTGAACGCCTCAATGCCCATTCAGCGTCGATGGTCCTCGAGCCGCTCAAGGTCTAGTTGAGCTGAGGAACTATAGAGGTCATTGCGGGACTGGATAACCTCCAGGTGCCAGTCTTCGGTGAATGTTTCCGCTAGCTTGCGCTGAATGGGAGTTAGGTTCGCCATTGGCCCGACTACCGGGTGTATCTCCCAAGGTTCTATGGGGACTTGAGGCTCGACTCAGAGCGCGAAGTACTGGGTTCTCATGGCTCCCATGCGCGGAGGGTTCTCGTCGGCCTTTAGGTCGATGAGATCTCCAAGGTCAGGAGCTTCATTCGGGTCGCGGTCCCCAACTTCTACATCAGGATCATATTGCGACCCGCCCCATGGCCCGTCCTCAGGGGTGTGGTCCCCTTCTTCGTCTGGGAACTCATCCTCAGCGTACGTATCTAACACTCGCTGTGCGGCCATGCCGACTCGGGCTTTAGGGTTGTGGTTAGGGTGTTTAACACAAATAGGGTCAGACCCTATGTGCCCAATCACTCCACACTTGAAGCACCTTTTGTCGGTGGTCGCTGCTCCTGCGGCCGCATGATTATGCGCCTGGTGCCCAGTGCCCGGTCGGGAAGTGTCAGGGCGCACGGGCAGTCGCGCGATATTTTCAGCCTTGGCAGTCGGTGCCGTGGTAGGTCGGCGGGGAGCCTGGAGAGACGTGTGCGTCCTGGCTGAGGACCGGGTCATTGGGTCAGTAGACCAGATTTGGTGAGCATTGAGTCGTAACTGCTCGATAGAAGAATATTCTGCTGACAATCCTCTTTGTTGCAGCATCATATCATATATTTTATCGGGCAGTAATTTAAGGAATCTCTGCGCTATCATGAACTGAGTCATGGGTTCACGCATCTGGCGGGAGGCGCTCATTAGAGAATCCATCAACTTCAGTGGACCTTCGTCCGCGGAGTAGCGGACAGCGTCAAAGTCGCGGGAAGCCTTCTGGGCCGTTGCTGCGGTCACGAATCGACGATGGAGCGCGCAGAGGATGCTGGCAAAATCATATTTTATTTCGCTAATGCGTCCTGGTCTGGACTCAACGTAATCTACAAACCATTCGAGGGCAGGGCCCTCAATCAGGGTTTTAAGAAGTACGATTCGGTATTGAGCCGCGGACGGTCCTCCATAGAATTGAGCTTGCATCCAGGTGCACACGACCTCCAGCCACAGCATGAAGACAATGTGATCATTTTGGCCCTTGAATTTACCGGGGGCCTCAAGTCTAGGTGGTTTGATGCGCATAGGGACATCGGCGTCCTCGCTGAGTTCGCGATCGATTATGGCACGGATCTCGCGGTCCGCTTCCTGACTGAATTCTTCAAACACGTCCAGGGTCGGGTTGGGTTCTGGTCCGGAAGCGGTAGTGTATCCGGTTTGCGATACCCCAAGTCCAGATGCAAATGACGCGTTGAATAGATGCGAGGGTTCATCTCGAGTCCGTCGGGCTGGTTCTTCAAAGCGCAGCGTCCGATACGGAGTTGATTCAGCGGGTGTCGAGCCCTTAACGGAGAACGCACTGGCCGCTTTGGCTTTTCGGTCTGCAATGCTGTGGACCCGGCGCGAGTAGTCCAAATCCGATTCTTCGGGCTGGCGAGCAGGAACGACACCCTCGATCTCTTGCTGGGTATCGGCAGGGACCGTGGTGGGGATAGTAGCGCGTATCCGGCCATGTACGGAGCTGCGAGCTTCTTCTCGCGACTATCGGCCAGCTGTTTTACGACATCGCCGAGGGCATCTTTGGTGATCCCCAAGTTGCGAAGGGCGAAGATGCTGGCGTCGATGCACTTATCGAGTCGGCTGTGCTGGCGTCCGATGTCGTTGTGTAAATCGTACAATTTCCGTACAGTTTCATCTTTTAATTCGACCAGGGAAGCGTGTGTTCTTGCCGCCGAGTTGCGCTGGTCTATTGCGGCCGCGGTAGTCGCAAGAAGGTGCTGGCGTCCGGTGGTGAATGCTCCACGCAGGGCGTTCAGGGTATTGATTTGAGCCGCGGAAGCTGGAGTGCTGGCCAAGCTGAGCTCCTGGACCAATTCGTGGATTAGTCGAAGGGGCTCGCCATTAAGCTCCGAGTGGGTGCCATTCCGCATGGGGGACGCCGACTGAGGGGCTGGTGTTCCGGGCGCGAGGGTATTGGACACAGGCGACTGATTAGCAGATCGGCTAGTCAGGGAGACAGGCGAGTACGTCTGAGAGCGATGAGCGGGCGACGGAACATTTCGATGGTCTGGAGACGTTCCGTGGTTGGCCCGGCGCTGTAAGTCGGCATATTCGTCGTCGGTGAGCACTACTCCGTTCCGCAGGTCGACCCGGAGCTGGGTATCATTTTCCATAAGGTATCGCTCCCCGGAGGGCGCGGTGACCACGGAAGCGGTGAGTCCGGACGGAGAAGAAGGGGAGCTAGTGCGGTCCATGGACAAATGGGTTCTGTTGGATCTATCAGAGGGGATAGGAAGGTGCGGGGTATGAGCCATAGAATTTTCGGCCGGCTGTGAGGTGGCAGCCGTCATGAAGCTAGCTTGGGCTTGGTCAGGGGCGCTAGCCAAGTGGGGGGGCGGCGCTCTCCAAGTTGTGGCTTCGTCTGCCGCTCTAGGATTCGTCGTGGACATGGTGGTCAACAATGAAGACAGTTTTTTGCTGGTGGTAACCACGTAGTTACGAGTCTAGATAGAATTGCTCATTTGAAGAGCCAATAGAGTTCAAAAAAGTATAAGGGTTTGGGATAACTTATATCTCACACCCGGCTGAACTGGTCCAAGTTCTATATTTTAGAATAGGGCAGCGTCAGCGTTGGGTCCAAGATTAGTTTGGCCCACATAACGCTGCCGCTCGTAACTACACATAATGATGGTAACAAATAATATAGTAAGCGACAATAGGTAATGGCGGCGCGCACTGCAATGAGTAAGGATCCTTACAACATGCTAGAACCGTGTGTTCTGAGTAAGAAACGTCCTGAAGCCATGTGTTCTGAGTAATGCCCATGCATACTCCACATGTCCGCAGCATGACACCTGTCAGCTGTCCGATCAAGTGCTTCATCGGCATGTTCCTGTGGGAACCCGATCCCTGGCTGTCTGATCACTGATGACTCAAGCGTAGCCTTGGTGTTTTAAATAGACGAGCACTTGATTAGGCGCTTAGATAAGGTGTTGTCGCGATTAGATAGCGTCTAAATCGTGACATGGGGTCATTTTGATGGTACCACCCCCAGACCCGTTCCTCCTGCTGCGCAGGCAGAGATTGACGAATGGGACAAGCACGAAGATGAAGCTCACAACTATCTTGCTCAGAAGCTCGAGGACACCACCCTCTTGCAGGCTGACAAGCGATCTACTGTTGCGGAGATGTGGGAGTGGATCAATAATGAGTTTACGGCTCTCAGCGCACATGTTGTTGCCTCCATGTAGGCTGACTTCGACAATTGCAACTGCGGCGAGAATGGAAATGTTTGTACTCACCTTGATCTGCTCAAGATGAAGCACAAGAGTCTTGTTGCTGTTGGTGTCACCCTTTCCGATAGTCAGTATGCGACTCGAATCATTAATTCCCTTCCCCGAGCTTACCAGCACTACTTGTCGACAATCACTTCTTTGGCGAAGGCCGCGCTCGTTGCCACCAACATTGCGCGAACCGTAGCGGCTCAGGCTCAGGCTGCTGGAACGACTGTTGCCCCTGGTATGACCATTGCCTCGGGTAATTCCGCTTCCACCCAAGCCATCACGCTCGCACCTGGGTACCTCATGCATTTGGCTGTGGAGGAATGGGACCGTAATGAAGTCGAACGGAAGAAGAAGAACTCATCTTCGAAACGCGAGGACACCGGCGCCGCTTTAAGCGCACAGTCCACGTCATCTTCTTCATCGCACAAAGGGAAGTCGGGGAAATCTGGAAAAGGAAACGGAAATCAGCGACCGAAAGGGGTTTGCTGGAATTGCGGAGGCAGAGGACACGTACAGTCCAAGTGCCCGAGCCTCAAGCTCAACGAGAGCGAGAAAGGCAAACCGAAGCAATATGCTTCCGGATCCGCAAATGCTGTCACTGATGACGGCGCGTGGTCTGTCGAACCGCTGGAATGCACAGATATCGACAGGACCGACCCGACGTTGCTTGGCGTAGCAACGGGAACTGTTTTCGGCATGCAGGGATTATTTGAGAGCTGGGATGACTGCCCCGAGCTTTCCCTGGTGTGCCTATCTGACTCCGAAACCGACTCGGGGATGCTGGACGAGCGCCGTGATTTCTTGCTGGATGGTCACGCTGCTAAAGACCCACTTGCGGACTTCTTGCCAACTTGGGATACTGCTACCGAGTGCTCAGATTTCGACTGGAGCGACTTGGATTCCTCCGCTGATTCGATGCCTGATTTGCAGGCGGTCAGCGATAGCGAGGACAAATCAGACTCGGATACTGACCAGAGTTCCAATACGGATTTTGACTGGGATGATGATTCCAGTATTGCCGATGCCGTATTTTCTGGAGAGAAGTCATCAGCACATGCAGAGCTTTATGACTCGGGCTGCACTCAGCATCTCTCACCTTTCTTGAGTGAGTTCTCGAACCTCACACCGATCCCGCCAAAGGAATTTGCTGCCGCAAACAACCAGCGTTTCACGGCAACTGCACGCGGAAATCTGTCTGTTACTGTTCCAAACGGGGATACATTCTCGAAAATCGAACTTACCGATGTACTCTTTGCGCCGGAGATTGTGTTCACCTTGATATCTGTTGGACGTCTTGATGAAGCCGGCTACAAGATACTTTTCGGTGGCGGGGAATGCCACATCACAAACCCCGCGGGACGACTTGTCGGTGTCATCCCGAAAACGTCGAAGGGGCTGTACAAAGTTGTGCATGAGCCCGATAGCGCCAATCCCGTTGAGTGAGTACTCACCGAGGATGAACTTCACCGTGCATTTGGTCATTTGTCACTGCCAATCGCGAAGGCACTTGTCAGCAAGGGGCTTGTCTCCGGAATCAAACTCGCCTCACCCTCACCTGATGCGAAGCCATTCTTCTGCGAGTCGTGTGTCTTCGCAAAGACCAAACACCAATCTGTGCCGAAACAGCATCAGGGGGAGCAAGCTAAAAACTATGGAGATGAGGTTTACTCCGATGTTTGGGGCCCGTCCCGAGTGGAAAGCCTTGGCCATCATCTCTATTTTGTTTCCTTCACTGATGACGCGAAGCGCGAGACGCATCTGTATTTCTTGCGAAAGAAGTCAGAAGTCTTTGAGGCATACAAAGTCTATTCGGCTAAAGTGAAGACTCACCGCAGTGTCTCCATCAAGATCCTTCATTCGGATTGAGGTGGCGAGTACCTAAGCGGGAAGTTTAAGGCTTATCTGGAACAGGAAGGCACAACCCAGCGACTTACTGTTCATGACACGCTGGAGGAGAATGGCATTTCGGAGCGTTTGAACGGTGTCTTGCTGGAAAAGGCCTGCGCAATGCTACATGCAGCCGGGTTGCCGAAATTCCTGTGGGCAGAATGTCTTCGGAACATGGTTTGGCTGAAGAACCGGACATCGACGCACGTGCTTGGCGGTATTACACCCTACGAGGCTGTCCACGGGAAGGTTCCCGACATGTCTGATATTCATGAATGGGGGTGTAAGTGCTATGTGCACCAGCAAATGAAAGTTACCGGTCAATCAAAGCTTGATCTGCGCGTGGAAAGAGGGTCGGTGGATGGGACTAGATGAAGAGAGCAAAGGACATAGGATTTATTGGCCTGGGGAGCGAAAGGTAACGGTGGAACACACCATAATTTTCCCGCCGATCACCGTGTTGGATGGGATTGAGGGGGAGTATGAGGATCCGCTGGACCCGACGACTCCTGCTGTACCGTCAGCCAATCCTGCTCCAACTACATCGACCGCAAACGCACCTGCTGCCCAAAATGTTCCTCTCCCGGAGTCTTCTCCGTCTTCTTCCGATCCTGCATCGAGTTCTCCATCTCCACCTCCTGCACCCGAACCTCATCGCTCTACTCATAATCGCGAGCCTTCCCAGTACCAGCGCGACATTGCTGCAGGCCGCAGAGCCCCTACAAACTTCAGGCGCGACCAGGGCAACCTCCCGAGGGGCATGCGTGCCAATGTTGTGGAAGTCCCCGACGATGATAGTGCACATCCCACGGGCGCCGTGGAGTACACGCTTGTTGCCGACCTGAGCGAAGCTGAAGGGCTGGAGCTGCGCAACCTTGCGGAAGCGCACCGTTCGCCCGATTGGCCGCACTGGGAGAAAGCTATCAAGGAGGAGTTAGCGACATTGGAAGCAAACGGCACCTGGAAGCTCGAAGACACACCCGAGGACGCTAATGTTGTTGGCAACAAATGGGTTTTTCAGCTGAAACATGATGCTGCCAGACGTATTCAACAGTACAAAGCCCGTCTCGTTGCGCAGGGGTTTCCACAAGTCGAGGGCGTCGACTACTTCGACACGTTTGCGCCCTTAGCTCGCCTTGCGTTGTCGTGCCTCATTTTTGTTTCATATAAATCAATGAGCAAGAAATAAATTTTAATTATGGAGTTTGGCATTAATTGGACACTACATCGCGACGCGACTTGTCACCTGACTCATCATGTGATGCGAAGATGAGGCAAAGAAAAGAAAAGAGGCAGTAAAATATTCCAAAGTCTGAATAATTAGCTGAATAATCCTTAGAAAGCAATTACCAATCATTAGTAATGCTGACTGAGGGATTCGTCAGGATCACTCAGCGGCTTGGTAAGGCTGAATAAGGAAAAAGAAGGTTCAGGATGGAAATTAGTTCACACGGTAAAGATATATAAGAAGGACAATTGTGAAGGACAAAAGAATAATCTCCCACTGACTTACAGTAAATTGTACATAGCTACTATTAATCTCAAAGTCTACTTTCTCAGACTACTTGAAGTTCTAAGTCTTATCAAAGGCTTCTATAAGATCGTAGTACCAGTCTTCACTGAACAACTTAGGCAACCAGCTTCTTACGTTTACAGATCCTCAACAGAACTCACCCATTGGACCGAGTTATTTAGTCTAACGTGAATCCTAATTTTCTACCAAAAACCTTACACCACACTCCAAAAGGACTTAGTGGGAATTGCCTGAATAAAGTCACTTCCGGCTACCTACTAGTGGAACATATTTTCCACACGACATCAGTGGAGCCCACCGCGAGGGGAAATTTTGGTGTATAAATTGTTGGAAAGAAAACATGTTTGACTCATTGTACAACGAACTACGCACAAGGATACCAGCAGACAGATCATAGCAGAATCAGAATTAGCGCACGAATAAGCCGCTAACCAATTAGATCAGAAGCGCACGAATAAGACACTTAGGATCTCAGTTACAGAATACAAATTGCGCACGAATAAGCCGCAATCACAGACAGATACAGCCTACGACTAGCGCACGAATAAGCCACTAGTTGATTTTCAGATCAGAAGCGCACGAATAAGACGCTTACAGGACACGAATTGCGCACGAATAAGCCGCAAATACAGCCAGAATACAGCACACGAATAGCGCACGAATAAGCCGCTAATTATATCAGACAGTAAAAAGAATTGCGCACGAATAAGACGCATACAAATCAGACACAGCATAAGAATAGCGCACGAAAAGACGCTTACGCATCAGACAAGTCTCCATTGATTTCAGATATGGCCACTACAACGCAGACATATGAAATGCCCGTCTATCCATTTTTTCCGAAGAACAGCGCCGTGAGTATGAGGCTGCTTTCACCGAGCAGCCAATGGCTTCAACAAGCGCACACCCAGCCACCAAAAAGAAGAAGGGAAAGCAAAGAGCTGAGCCCTTATTTCCTATGGCAGATGGTATTGGAATGGATCCTGAAGATCCATATGATTCAGATGAAGATTGGGACTGGAGTCCACCATCCACGCCAGAACCTAACCATCGTCCACAAATGGCCCCACCAGTTTCTTTTGCCGCACCCTTGAGAACATCCCTAGATATGCCTATTCGAGGAAGCAAGGAAGCTCCAAAAACATTTAGAGGCAAACATACCGAAGTTTTGCTCTTTATCCAGCACTATGATCATCTTTTAACCAAGTGCCGAGTAACTGATGATCGAGAGAAATGTGCATTCCTTCTGGATTACTGTTCTGCAGATGTTCAAAATGTGATTCAGGTCATGGATCCATTTATTTGTGGTAACTGGACTAAACTACGCCATGATATTCTTAAATTCTATGATGCTGAAAGAGCAACACAGAAGTATAAGCCATCTGATGTAGTCACATACACCCTCAAGACAATGAAGCGTCCTTGCTTCAATCTCACTCGATGGCGGAAGTATTTTATTAAGTACCATTCCATTGCAGGTGGACCGCTAAGGCAAGGACATATGAGTAGGGAGAACTATCAAGGATATTTCTGGCTTGGCATTCCTCCTACCTTACGTCAAATCCTTGAGAACCAAATACTACAGCAGCGATCACCGAGAGATGTAGCGGCATATACGATTAAGGAAATTAATCGCGCCGCTGAATGGTATTTCAGAAGGAACAAATTTGAATCACTCATTGTGAATGCGGCAGAATATGGCATTAGTATCGACGAAGAGATGTCAGGAGATGAAAGTAATTCTGACAGTGAAAGTGACGCAGATGAAGAATCCGACTACGAAGAATTTCGCAGGAAGAAGAAGCAACGAGAAAAGAAAAAGAAACATGAGCGTAAACACAATTTGGCAGAAAAGACTGCCAATGAGCGCATAAAGCAGAGATTTGCTGGAAATGAAGACGAGGTAGCAAGCATGATCAGGAAATTGAATGCCATGAAGATTGACGATCCCGAATACGCACCTGTCTACTACAAAGTTATGGTGCTAGATCAAACAGGAACAGCCGCCAAATGTGTCGAGGCACCTTTACTAAACGCAGACAGAGGTCTTCAATCACAAAACCTTGATCAAAGCCCTTCGAATTATTCATCACGCCCACCTTCGCGCTATGTACCAAGCAGTTCGTCAGGATCAGAAGGAGCCCCCAAAACTCCAGCCACATACCTGAATAATATTCCACTAGGTGAACGACCAAATCGAAACCCTGGGGATGATCAATGTTACGGATGTGGCGGAAATGGACACTGTACCTTTAACTGTGCAGAAATAAATAATCTGATGCAGAAAAATGTAATTGTGTTCAATACAGACACCCGGCGATTTGAAATGAAGGATGGCGTACCTATTAGGGGGTTCCCAGGAGAATCAATTGCTAAGGCAGCAGAGAGATTGGTTAAGGAAAAGGCTCCTAGAGTAATGTTGACCTACCTGGACTCAGAGAAACCAATCACTCGCATTTCGAGTGCCGTGCAAGGTTTTTATCAAGAAGAATCGCAAAGGGGTCGAATTGTTGAGGTTTACAGTGAAAGTTCCGAAAATGAGGAGAAAGAGTTAGATGAAGAAGAGGAAGAAGTATCAGAAGAAGAACATACAGTTTATTTGACGATTCCAAGGCCTAGGAAGAAGATGCGGCAAGCAGATCCTGTGAGTCAGGCAGCAGAACGATCTGTACCCAGCACACGGACCGCGCGGCGGGAATCATTCGATGGTGTTTACCCGCCGCCGCGGGATAAAAATCGGCCGAGCCCTGTTCGAGATTTGCAAGCGGCCGATCAAGCCAGTCAATCTGCCAAAGCGCCGGCAACGCCACATTCCTCAACTCCGTCAAATACAAGACCGACGACTCCAGAACCTATTCCCGTGGATGTCCGAAAGGTAAGGTTCGAAGCACCTGAGTCAGAAGACGTGGAAATGCGGGACTTACCTGCAAAACACGTAAAATCGAGCGAGGCTGCCACGAAGCAAGTAACGGGTTCAAGATTACCCGTGAAAAGTGCTGAAACCTTAAAAAGAGACGGCGAGAACAAGGAAGATGATGTGGCTCGAGTAACAGGAAGACAGTCGGCCATTTCGGGGACTGTAAATAAAAGGAAAATAGCTGAACGAATTTTGGACTTACCTTTTTCGATGACGCTTCGGGAAGTAATGGAAACGTCAAAAGACGTCCGAACCGAATTCCAGGACCTAATTAAGGTTAAGAATGTCCGCGCCGTCTATCTCGGACGTTCAGCTCAGCACCCGCTCCTAGCAAATTTAGGTTGGCCACGTACCGATGGAATTCTGATTAAAGTCGAAATGGAAACCGGTGGAGTGCCGGTTTGTGCTATTATCGACACAGGATCCCAATTAAATGTTGCCCGATCCGATGTAGCAGCCAAGAAAATTAAACGTACCGTGGATATGTCGTTTATGACCAACATGAATGACGCCAATGGAGGGCGTGGACAGCTGCAAGGCTGGATTGAGAACGTGGAATTTAATTGTGGAGGGGCAAAGACAAATGCTGACCTGTGGGTATCTCAGCAGGCTCCATTTGAATTATTATTAGGTAGGCCCTGGCAGAGAGGGAACCTAGTCAGCATTGACGAGCGAGAAGAAGGAACGTACCTTGTGTTCAAGGATCACGAAACTCGGCGGCCTAGGTATGAGTTATTAGCAATACCTTACAAAGGGCATCCAGGTTATTTCCAAGCAGGAGTCCAGGCCCATTACAACTCTTACGCATATTGGAGCGCCTCACCAATCGTTGATGAAGTTCCCACCGACCGAGAAGCCCGAGACAAAGAGGAAATCCAAAATGGTAATGGAAAAGGCGGAGAAATCAGTCAGCAAAGCCCCACAAATTATGGAGAAGCTCACCAAGACAGAATGGAAGTCTCCGTGAGACATGAGACGATAGGTTTGCTTATTGCAGCAATACAACTAATACGCACCTGGATAGGGCTGGTAACAATATTCAGCGGTTGGATTATTACTCATCTGGATGAAAGAATTAGCAAGCAGTACTTGAAAACAGACGATAAAAGACCAACTGGAACGAATAGAGACCAGCAAAAACCAAGCGCCGATTTTGGAAATATGGCGCTCTCGGAAATCTCCGCCGGAAATCCATCCGCCTCTTCTTTCTCAGAGTTTGAGAAAATTCAATACCTGACTCGGGGACGTGTCAATCGTCCAGGGCCACCTGATTTGGAGTGGCATGGCGAAACCCCTGACGAAGCTATAGAATCAGCTGCGAAGGACCAATGGGCCCGATACATTTCTCACCAACCTCTTCGTGTACGCCCCGCATTGACAGTGTCCCCACAGTCCGTTTATCTGGGAAGCCGTCAGCTGGACAACGGCCAAACTATGCATGACATGGTCAATTTAAACGCGACACAATTTATATACAACCCTACCGAAAACCGATTCTGCACCCTCAAAGGTCACGTCTACACCCATCTAGCAGAGGCGCCATCCCTGACTTCCACTATCTGGAATCGAGAGGTTCCCTACCCTGCAGACGAGCGAATTATTGAGGTAATGGAACGAGTTTCCTTACCAGAAATCAACAGCAATAATCTGGATAACAGTCGTGATTCGACTGTTACATCGAATTCTGGAAATCCTTCGGCAGCGGCGTCGGAGGAGACATCTACGCCTCCGCCGGTTTCCGCCGTACACAGGATACAGCCCAACGCCGCACCCCCGATGGGCAGCGTGGAAAGTGCCGCCTGTGTTCTCACCGGAGCCGACACCTACGTCAATGCACACTCCAATGTCCTCGAATTCGCAGTCCAACGGGGTCCCAGTCCGGCAGACTCCCTCCCCGATCTCGAGTCCATTTCCTCCAGCTCATCCGATTTTGAATTCTCGGACTTCGAGTATCGCATCGTCGAGCCTTGTACGACATGTGGAGGTCCTCAACATCGCCGCATCGATGACTGCCCAAATTGGACCCTTCCGTCGTCTTCGACGAAGGAACACGATTTAAGGGATGAAGGTACGCACCTTATTTCGAATAATTGTGGCCGGTCCTTATTCTCCTTAGATGAGGTTAAAAACGGCACGGAAGTCCATTGAGAGCACTCCGAAAGCTCCATCTCTGACGTTGGGTTTTACTTCCCATCATGGATAACCCCCTACATCGAGAACCGCCGCGTCCAGATACCCCCGATCCTTTTGCTCGCAGTCAAGACACCAACGCTATTCTTGAGAGCATGCGGGGAATGCTCGGTCTTCATAATCCAACGCCAGCAGACCCTGAGAAGATGATGGAAATGGCTCGCATTGCTGCGCACCAAGCCCATGAAGCGTACGAGTTTTTCCACCAGAAGGCCGAGGAACGAAGGCAGCGGCAGGTTAGAGCAGAATACAGCGCGCAGTATGTTCAAACCAGCCAGATTGTGGCACAGATGTTTACACAATGCTCCAAAACTACAGACCACCGTTGCGATGGGGTTGGGGACGCAGACGGCCATGAACGATGGTGGGAGAAGAGAA